>JAVTVY010051845.1:0-25952 GCA_036873755.1 Hanleya hanleyi
TTCATTAGGTTCATCTAGTGCGTGTTCGATAGCACAAGCCCATGCCAATTGGTGGGGTGATCGATCGTCGGGTATAAATAACTGGTCCACCAGAGGGCCTATTTTCTCCAAGGCTGACCACAGAGAGGGAGTTAGGAGGAAACTTCGAGCCGGCTCTTGGTAGCGTCCCACCCGTGGGTAGAGCGCAGTGTGGTATACGTAGTTGGCCTTGTCCAGGTGGATCAGGTGTCCGTCTAACTCTCCGCTCAACACCCGTTTAAACTTAGTCCACCCATCACGCTGTAGTGTCACCGTATTCGATAAAGTCTCAGGGGACGCCCTCCAATCCCCGCCACTATCTTCCACCAAAGTCACATAATCTTCATAAACGTATAATCCCACCTGGTAAGGTGTAAGGGGGAGGATGGCTCGTAGGACGGATGACATGCTTTGTCCAAATGTCGAACGGTGAATGACACACACTCTGTCTGACCCTGGTATTTATAGTGTCAATACCACAGCGCCAGGGTGAATAGGGCACAGACTAGTATGGGGCCAACCAGCCGGTGCTGGTTGCGGCGTGAGCGCTCGTGGTCCATAGCCCGAGCATCAAGGATGGCTGTCATAGTCCAGTAGTGGTGAGTGATGGCACGCCTCTCCATCGAGTGCACTCTGTGGAGGACCGCTTCTGTGAACTCGTTCAGGATCTGGCGTCGTCCCTCGTTGTCGTCGCCATCTGCAAACATGGAACGGACCACTGCTCGGTAACCCGTGAATGAATTCACCACGGTGGCATACTGTAAAATGCGAGTCGCATGGGGCTGGGTCTCCGCCATGGCTCTGTAGAAATGAAGGTGTGGGATCCAGAGGGACGTGTTTTATAGACCAGATGTAGCTCTACGGGTGTAGTCCGTGATACGTACTATTCTGATGGGTTAGTCCAAAAAAGGGAGCAACAACAACAACAACAACAACACAGATTACAGATCAATCCTTTTGTTATGCGTGAACAACATAGAAATGCATGTACTGACCTGTCTGTGGGAGGTTTCCCACAATGGCGTTCACCTTCGCGTCTTTTCGTGTACGTCCGTGTCTTTTCGTTAAAGTCCGTGTATCTTCGGTAAAGTACGTAGGCATTGGGCAAGGAAGCTTTTTCCCGAGACCGAATCACCGCCAGACATGACTGCATCACCGCGGATGAATACATTCTTGCACTCACTCACACCTCGCAACATTGTCTCATTGGACATTGGACCGTCTGACCTGGAGGTGACCCTTTGACCCGCGTCCGCGCGCGCACTGCCGGGGATGACGCGCACTTCCGGAGAACTCGCGCGCGCGCTCGCGCTGCGGGGCGCTGGGGCGGGGCGGGAAAACACAAAACACACCGGCGATTGAACATACGGACGTCTAAGAGGAAACATTAGGAACTCTTCTATGTTTGGAGGTAGTTTTTAGTGAAAAACCCGGAAGTGGCGTCATACAGGGTCCAGTTTTCGACACTGAGTGACCACATCCGACAAAATGGCCAGTTTTCGACACCGGATGTGCCGCCATCTTGAACATACGTGCCGCCATCTTGGATATGTCCCATAATGCACCGGGTCAAAATACTCGCTTCTGATTGGACGAGAGCTCTGGGACGGATTTGAAATACTCGCTTCTGATTGGACATGCATCTGCGCATGCGCAGAATGATATTCCTACCGCACACCCAACCCATCAGATGCCCCTTCACGAATGCTTCACTTAGATACCTCACTCGACCCCATTGGTGCATTAGGGGCTCCCCTACATCCCAACACGGCTATTTTCATACACTTGGGCCACCGCGCATGCGCAGAATGCCGATAGTTCAACCCCACACCCAGCCCATCAGATGCCCCTTCACATAAGCTTCACTTTGATACCTCACTCGACCCCATTGGTCCATTAGGGGCTCCCCTAGCTCCCAACACGGCTATTTTCATACCCTTGGGCCACCGCGCATGCGCAGAATGCCGATAGTTCAACCCCATATCCAGCCCATCAGATGCCCCTTCACGAATGCTTCACTTTGATACCTCACTCGACCCCATTGGTCCATTACGGGCTCCCCTAGCTCCAACACGGCTATTTCCATACCCTTGGGCCACCACGCATGCGCAGAATGCCGATAGTTCAACCCCACACCCAGCCCATCAGATGCCCCTTCACGAATGCTTCACTTTGATACCTCATACGACTCCATTGGCCCATTAGGGACTCCCCTAGCTCCAAAACCGCTATTTCCATACCCTTGGGCCACCGCGCATGCGCAGAATGCCGATATTTCAACCCCACACCCAGCCCATCAGATGCCCCTTCACGAATGCTTCACATCGATACCTCACTCGACCCCACTGGACCAGTAGTCAATCTCCTAGCTCCAAAAAGGCTATTTTCATACCCTTTGGCCTCCGCGCATGCGCAGAATGCCGATAGTTCAACCCCGCGCCCAGCCCATCAGATGCCCCTTCACCTAACCTTCAATTTGATACCTCACTCGACCCCATCGGACCCTTAGGGGCTCCCCTAGCTCCAAAAAGGCTATTTTCATACCCTTCGGCCGCCGAGACCGAATCACCGCCAAAACCACGGCCAAACCGCATCACCGCGCATGAATACATTTTTCTTTTTTTTTTTTTTGCCGGAACTTTTTTTTTGCCCGAACATGCCCGAACATGCCCGAACCACGCCGCCATCTTGCTTTACAACAGGGCCGACACCCACCATCTTGCTTTACAACAGGGACGACACCTCAACCAATCAAATTCAACCTCACACTTACAATTCAACCAATCAAAAGCCTCGTTACAAACCATCCAGTTGCGACGTCATAGTTACATCCGGGTGAAAAGGG
The DNA here is from genome assembly GCA_036873755.1 of Hanleya hanleyi. Classification (NCBI taxonomy): domain Eukaryota; kingdom Metazoa; phylum Mollusca; class Polyplacophora; order Lepidopleurida; family Hanleyidae; genus Hanleya; species Hanleya hanleyi. The sequence continues at coordinate 2,864 of JAVTVY010051845.1, forward strand.
GCTTTAGTTGCTCGTTGTTCACTACTCATGATTTTAAAAAAAATGGGGGGAAAATAACTAATGGCAGTTCAGGTCTGAAAATCTCAACAGCACAACTAGAGTGAACAAGGATCATAACCTGTCAATTTCATGAACTTTCTTGCAATGGTTATCGAGATACGGCTCGGAAAGATGGACAGCAAAAACAGTGCTACTGAGCCCGTATGGCTGAGGAGAGAAACAAAAATTCACAGGAGGCAGAAACCCTCGGACCCAATAGGGATAAGAATGTGAGTTCCGTTTGAGGGATCTTTTTCTATATATATCATTCCACAAAGGTTCTTCGAAGTCGAAGCATTCCGTCAAAATGGACCAGAACACACCACTTCATTAAATATATATATAAAAAACCCCAGGAAGGATCAAATACATGTAGAAGGAAAGTATAAGTTCAACTTCTCAAACCTGTCTACGTTTCCACTTCAGTCTAAAAACATACAATTCTCAAAAGTCGGAAATATTCTGTCAGAATGCGCCAGAACGCGTCATTTCGCGTCGTGATGTAAAAAATGCAAAACTTCCGGGATAATTCACATACAAACAACAAGAAATACGAGCGATAATTGAGTGATGATTTACAATTTTATTCATCGAAACTTGGCCAGAACGCGTGTCCAGCGGTCTAAGACTTCAGAACTACCGGGCCAAGGCGGCCTCTAGATCCTCGCCTAACTCGCTGGGATATTAGCCCCCATCCCACCAATCGGAAATTGCTTCCGTCGTGCCTGATGCAGAGATGCAGTCACGTGACCACGAGCTGTTAAATGTACAGAACACACGCCACTGTTCAACGGAACAAATTTAGGAACTTAAAGATATTAGAAAAAAAAGAACCAACAAATCATTCTAATCACGTGATCACAGATAAGGTCCGTTTTCACTCTGACGAAAGGATATTGCTCATGACGTTTACGTGGGGAATTTTTTTTTTTTTAAATCAATCCAATAACGATAAAATCATATTTCCCTGAAAAAAAAAATCAGAAACCAACAACAAAAACCTCAAACCAAATCAAACTTCCTAATATATTGTGTGAAAATAAAGTTTACTTTGAGGTGTTATATTTTTTTTTACATGAGGAAATCGAGCGTTGTATTCCATCTGACACGGAGATAAATAAATGGAGGATAAATCAAGTGTTAAAACTCACAACTTCATGCTTCACTGGTGTACTGGTCTTCACAGCTTCCCTTCTCTTCCTTGAGGATATCTCATCAAAATCCAGGACTTTACCGCCAGGTGGCGCATTAGTTGTTGGTGTCACCGACGGTTCTGGTGTTCTTATCTGTCCAGGCCAGGTACAGCTTGCAGATTCCACATTGCCCTGAGATTTTCTCCACATTACAGCCTAGACAACAAAATATTTTTACTATCAAAGTAAAGGTGTATTTTCGCGAACATATGAAAAACTCCCTTCGGTTACCTTAGTAAAGCCAGAATTAATTTCTTCAATTCTACACACGAAAAAAACGTGTTTCTTACAGAAAAACTACCCAAGTGTTATATTATTAACTCCCAGAGTCAAAAGTGATACAAAACGGCGTCGACTGATGTTTGAAATTGGGCTTTCGACTGTTTTTGCCTTTCGTATACAGATTGGCGTGCAATTTAAACTAGATTTGAAATATTATATGACACCTTGAACCAAAATGAATGTAATGTTTTCAAAGTCACCATATATGTCGGGATATGACGTCGAAATATTATCTGGTTCAAGGCGTAATATTATCTGGTTCAAGGCGTCATATTTTATGTATATATTAAAAACTTCATGCAAAAATGTATACGCATAGCCCAAAAGAGGACGAAACCCCAATTTCAAACGTACGTCACTTTTCACTGTGTTACAGTAAACACTTGGGTATTCCGTCAGAACGAAACATGACTTTTTGCGCAGAATTAAAAAAAAAGTTTGTGACTTTATCACTAACGTGACTCCTTGGGAGTTTATAGTCGGCCAATGTTAAGTCATTCTCGCTCTTCCAGAGACATGCCGGAATATAGCGTAGGGCATAGCTGTGACCTCGGCGACAATGATATTAAGGTTATGGTATACCTTTGAGTTTTCGCTCAATTAAATATCGATAAATGAACTCACCAAATCGAGTAATATACTTACTGAAATCTATACATAAAAGGAATCAGATTTTAGTGACAATTTTGCACTTTTGGTTACCACAAATTATTACTGGTTACTACAACTGAATTATTCACTGGTTACTACAACTGGATTGTTACTGGTAACTACAACTGAATTGTCACTGATAGCTACAACTGAATTATTACTGGTTACTACAACTGAATTATTATTGGTTATTATTTAAACATTATTACTGGTAACTACAACTGAATTGTTACTGGTAACTACAACTGAATTATTACTGGTGACTACAACTGAATTATTACTGGTTAATACAACTGAATTATTACTGGTAACAACAAATGAATTATTACTGGTTACTACAACTGAATTATTATTGGTAACTACAGCTGAATTATTACTGGTTAATTCAACTGAATTATTACTGGTAACTACAACTGAATTATTACTGTTTACTACAACTGAATTATTACTGGTTACTACAACTGAATTATTATTGGTAACTACAGCTGAATTATTACTGGTTAATACAACTGAATTATTACTGGTACCTACAGCTGAATTATTACTGGTTACTACAACTGAATTATTACTGGTAACTACAGCTGAATTATTACTGGTAACTACAGCTGAATTATTATTGGTAACTACAACTGCATTATTATTGGTAACTACAACTGCATTATTATTGGTTACTACAACTGAATTATTATTGGTAACTACAACTGAATTGTTACTGGTCACTACAACTGAATTATTACTGGTCACTACAACTGCATTATTATTGGTTACTACAACTGAATTATTATTGGTAACTACAGCTGAATTATTACTGGTTAATACAACTGACTTATTACTGATAACTACAACTGAATTATTACTGGTTACTGCAACTGAATTATTACTGGTTACTACAACTGAATTATTATTGGTAACTACAGCTGAATTATTACTGGTTAATACAACTGAATTATCACTGGTAACTACAACTGAATTATTACTTGTTACTACAACTGAATTATTATTGGTAACTACAGCTGAATTATTACTGGTTACTACAACTGAATTATTAATGGTTACTACAACTGAATTATTACCGGTTACTACAACTGAATTATTACTGGTTACTGCAACTGAATTATTACTGGTTAATATACCTGAATTATTACTGGTAACTACAATTGAATTATTATTGGTAACTACAGCTGAATTATCACTGGTAACTACAGCTGAATTATTACTGGTTACTACAACTGAATTATTACTGGTTACTACAACTGAATTATTACCGGTTACTACAACTGAATTATTACTGGTTACTGCAACTGAATTATTACTGGTTACTACAACTGAATTATTACTGGTTACTACAACTGAATTATTTGAACGAAAATAGAGCGGTTGATGAAAATCTAGCCTTCAAATGTCCTCACCTATAACTTAATAACTTATGAAGTTCATCACAAATATTTGAACTTTAGATTGCTGTTATATAGCTTTCACCATAGAGGTCAATGTCCCCTGCCAGCAGCACCAGTTATGGTAACTGGTACTGCTGCTGCTCAATGGTTCGCAATGAAAAGGACGTCCATTCGGACGTGAATGCCCCGGTCCCAAATCCAATAAAAAATATGACAATTCTAAATAAGAATTCAGTAGTGTTGACTGAACTGATGACACTATTGTTTGCAATGTATACTAACTAATTATTCTTCATAATCTTGTTAATTGATAAATTTGATAAAAGTTATCGTTTTTGATCACGAATAGCTGATGCACATTTTCGAGGCATGATTAGGAATTAAGCCTACAGAGTTTCGGGAACATCCTGTCAAAACTCCAGGACTATATATATAGTTATATACACGAGTGCCAAAGCTACATTGAAATTCATGGCGAAAATGGCAAAGTCCACATATCTTCGAAACATGTTTGGGAAGCCTACAAAGTTTCGGGAACATCTAAATTCTAGGACTATTGTTGATCATGCACGAGTGTCAAAGCCACATTGAGTCAAGTCCAACACGTCATACATCTCACAAGTATTTCATCTCATAAATGGCAGGTGCATATATTTGAAATATGTTTAATAATCTGGTAAAGTTTCAGGAATATTCAACCGAAACTCTAAGACTAGTCGGTTATATTTGAGTGCCAAAGGGACACCGTCAATGATGGTAAAAAAGTCAAAAACATAATTTGATACACAGTAATATTTCATCTGATAAATGTGCACATCTTCAAACCATTTTTAACAAGCCTGTTTTGAACCTATCCTGGTGTTTGTTTGTTTTTTATTTCTCTTTTACTAGTATAATTGCTTAGAATTTGGTGCTGAAGTCCATTTTAATTAGTCGTCTACTTTGGTGCTTGTCAAAAATCTGCATAAATTTTCTCTTTTCCATCGTGTAGAAAAAACTTACCACCATTACTTCGTGATATCGATAATATATCACGCTTGAAATAACTTTGTAATTCTCTCCATATCAAACTACAATACAGTTGTTTTATGTAGCGGATCTCAATTGCATGCATGGGGAGACGTCATTATGTATTCATGCTCACTGGCACAAAGGTCACTGTTGCCGTGTAAAGTAATAAAGGGAGGTTCGTGAGAGTGTCGCTTATATCACTTACTTGCCCAGTGAAATTGCGGAATGATAAACCGAACACACCTCTATGACCATACACGGCGGCATTGTTGACCTTTGTGCTAGTGAACACGAATATATTATGCCGTCTCCCTATGTAATAGAGTACCCGTACATGAAACAACTGTATTGGAGTTTTATATGGAGAGAATTACAAAGTTATTTCAAGCGTGATATATTATCAATATCACGAAGTAATGGTGGTCATTTTGTAGAGTTCAGTTTGTTCTACACGATGCAAAAAAAGAAAATTCATTCGGAGTTAACTATTAATTTTTGACAAGCTTCACAGTAGACGACTAACTAAAATGGACAGACTATAAGTCTGTCCATTTATTTATTCGTCTACTTTGGAGCTAGTCAAAAATCAATAGTTAACTTTGCTTTAGTTTTCTTTCTACAGTGTGTATAATAATCTTGAACTCCACAAAATTACCACCATTGCTCTGTGATATTGACAATATATCACGCTTGAAATAACTTTGTGATCCTCTCCGTATAAAACTCCATCACTGTTGTTTAACGTACCGGGGCTCAACTACATAAGAAGACTAGGATGGCCGAGGAGGGACATCGCTGTATTGTGTTATTAATCACACGAAGGCAGGATGCGAAGTCAGGATGCCTAGGACGAAGGCAGGATGCGAAGCGCGAAGTCAGGATGCGAAATCAAAACAAAGCAATGCAAAGACTGGAAGCGAAGCGCGAATTCAGAATGCGAAGGTAGGATGCGAAGCGCGAAGTCAGGATGCGAAGTCGCGAAGGCAGGATGCGAAGTGGCGAAGCCTGGATGCGAAGCGCGAAGTCAGGATACGAAGTCAGAATGCGAAGCGAAGTCAGAATGCGAAATCGCGAAGGCAGGATGCGAAGTGGCGAAGTCAGGTGTGGTGACTTCGCGCTTCGTGTTTTGATTTCGCATCCTGCCTTCGCGACTTCGCATCCTGACTTCGCGCTTCGCATCCTGACTTCGCGCTTCGCATCCTGCCTTTGTATCCGGACTTCGCGCTTCGCTTCCAGTCGTTGCATTGCTTTGTTTTGATTTCGCATCCTGACTTCGCGCTTCGCATCCTGGCTTCGCCACTTCGCATCCTGACTTCGCGCTTCATGTTTGGGTTTCGCATCCTGACCTCGCGCTCCGCATTCTGCCTTCGTCCTTCGCATCCTGACTTCAAATCCTAACTTCGTGTGATTCATAACACAATACAGCGATGTCCCTTCTCGGCCATCATAGCAGACGTCATAATGTATTCGTGTTCGAGTTAACAAAGCTCGTTGGTACTGTATAAAGTAATAACAGGCAGGTGCACATTTTCATGTCATGTTTAACACGCCTGTTTGAGCCTAGCCTGGTGTCTATATATTTTCCTTTTAGTAGTATATCTATTTAGAATTTGGTGCTAATACTCTCATTTGAATAAGGACTTTTGATTATGGACGCGGTACTTCTTTGTGAACGACAACTGGCCAGTATATGTGGGATTTGATGCTATTAGTTCGATTTTTGACGCTGGCAATATTTACGATACCTTTAACTGATCAAGTAGCATGAAATCTGTTCCTGTTTGGTCATCTTCCCCAATGGGTAACCGAATAGTGATATTCGCAGAAGGTAGGATACTGGGACCGGCATTGTTCACCCTTAAGGTATGGGTCAAGTTGAACAACCTGGACGTCTGGACGTCATTATCCTTGTCTGGGCTATACGTGAACTGCTCCGGTGAGGATTGTCTGAAAGAAAAAAATCTAAATCAACTTCGATCCCCATAACGATCAGCGAACGCGAGTTTTTGTCTACGCTGATTCACAATGTCGGCGGCAATATATATATCAATATGTGAATAATTGAACTAATTTAATCGGGCTATCTCCTCTCCGTATGAGATATTTTGACTGAGCTCATGAATATGGTTAGCTTTGTGAAGTGATGTATACGGTATATGCTGAATTCTTTCTCCCTCCTCCAGAGGTACGCACCCGTTTATTTCATGCTTTATTCACGAGAATATGTCACGCCCTCAAACCCAGTGACTTGGAGTTAAACCCCCTCAAACATATTACGCAAAGATATATCGGGATTTGAATACAAATCGGCCTTCATCGATAACAACTAGGCACTGAGGGAAAAACGACTGGGGAAAGCAATTATTGTTCCATTTGGGTCAAATGTACGCCGCACGTCGACTTTCAAAAAAGAAATAAGTCGACATCGTTTTTTAAGTCGCGAGTCGAGTTTTATACTGCTAAGAGGTAGGAAACAAAGTCGACATCGTGTTTCAAAACACGATGTCGAGTATTTTCAAATTCGACGTCGAGTTTTGAAAAGCGACGTGGCCGTTCGAGTCGCGCGTTTTTTTTTTGTTTTTTTTTCTCTCGACACGCGACGCACATTTGACCCAAATAGAACATTAAAGGAAGCTGGTAGGCTCGTGACCAAGGCTGAATTTTTACATCTCTGTCGTCGAGAACAAGAGCCGTGCTTACCCTTCAGCAAGGAGTTCTGCCTCGAGTCTAATATGTATAGCTTGAAGCTGCGAATTATCGTGCAAAGTCTCGTTCGTTTCAGCACTTGTGGAAGATACTTTAGCCCGAAGTTTCCGGTGTTTTGCAATTAGTGGCCACTTTGGGACGGAATCTACGTTCAATTTCATCTCCATCTTAACGGTTTCTCCAGCTTCCAACGGATTTCCTAGATCGCAATGTACGCTTGTGAAAGACGCCTTCGACATGTCGGAAATTGAGCACACTACAGGTGCATGGAGCGATTCTATTCCGATGTAGTGCAAGTATTTTGGAATATCAACAACCAGGGAAGCTTCAAAAGCTGGTTCAAGTGAATTCCGCACATCTAGGTGGATGGTAACTGGTGATGACTTCCCAATAATCAAGAAGAGAGAATCCTCCTGGATTTTGACGCTCAGATCCGTCACACAGACGTTGTCAGATCCGCACGCTTTTTCAAATGCAGCCTGTAAGAGATATGGAAAAAGAATTGATAAGCCAAGGTTTACAAGATATTCACTTAGTGCAACAAAAGATTCAGCGGACACCTGGTTCCGTGAAAATCAGTTTAACTTGGCCCATGCAGTGACTGTTAAACCTGGCCACGTGAATGATCGTTCAACCTGCACACGTGAGTGTGTTAAACCTGGACTCGTGAGTGTCTGTTAAACCTGGACACGTGAGTGTCTGTTAAACCTAGACTCGTGAGTGTGTTAACCCTGGACTCGTGTGTGTTCATTAAACCTGGCCCCGTGAGTGATTGTTAAAGCTGCCACCGTGAGTGTCTGTTGAATCTCACCCCGTGAGTGTCTGTTAAACCTGGACTCGTGTGTTAAACCTGAAGTTGTGAGCATTTCTTAAACCTGGCCCCGTGAGCGCCTGTTAAACCTAAAGTCGTGAGTGCGTGTTCAACCTGTACCAGGGAGTGCCTGTTAAACCTGTATTCGTGAGTGTGTTAAACCTGGACTTGTGAGCGTTGTTAAACCTGGCCCCGTGAGTGTTTGTTAAAGGCGACACCGTGAGTGTCTGTTGCATCTGAACCAGTGACTGTCTGTTAAAACTGGCACCGTGAGTATCAAGTAAATCATGGTCCCATGAGAATCTGTCCCCCAAGCCTCAGCATATGTAGGCCTCTGATCTACAATTGTTGATTGTGAGGCACCGGAGATATCTGAGGCACGACCATTACTTCCATACCGTTAGAAATGGAGATCATTGAAACCTGTACCGGTAATACCACACATATTTTTGGGAATTTACCGTTCAAAAATTTACCATGCCCCTTCCGTTTCCTTGTCATGAGATTGAATATATTCTAGACATCGTAATTTTAATCCGCCACGAATGTTACTTATATAACCACCAACCTGTCTGGATAGATGGGTCTCTTGAGCATTCTTCAATATTGGTGTCGGTGTATTGGACGACTCAGTTTGACTGGCAGCCAATGAAAATGAAGCATCAAACTGAATTGGTGTGAGGAAGTCTCTGACTGACTGAAGCTATAAGAGAAGATATAAAATGAGAGTCAACATGAAATCAACAAGGAATGGTTATACAATGATTGATACGATCACAGGATCGCAATCGGACTGAATCGGGCGACGGAAGCACTTTGAACAGCTAATGCACTCATTTTGAAAATATCCATTAAATAATACTTGGAAAAAGATATTGCCTGGGCTTACAAAACATATAGGTATGAATAACTTTCGTATCATCCAAGAGGTGTGGTAGATCCGTAATTTTGAACAAGTAGGACATCACATGACTCGAAAATGGCGGGTTAGGTTGGGGTTACGTCAGTAGACTTTAGCTGATTGGCTGACGAAGTCACGTGGTATTGATACCGCGTATAGATGACCCAGATGGATACAGGTTGACTTGAGAGTAAAGCTGTCGAATTGGTGGGAAAAGGAAGTAATTACGACAATTACTTTTCTATGTGACTGCTTTGGAAGTCCAATTTTAGTCAACTTCTCAAAAACAAAACAGAAAAGGCAACTGAAGAGAGTGTCTGATGTTACGTCATGATACTACGTGAAGACATTCCAACGTTCCAACATTCCAACGTCACAGCCTTCGACGTCGGGCGCTGCTTTGAAAGCAGTGATGTAGGTGGCATCATGGCGCTCTCTTTATGACGTCACATCAGGCACTGTGTTCGGTTGCCTTTTCCGTTTCACTTTTGAGCAGTTGACAAAAACGGACATCCGAGGGAGTCAAATAGAAGTTACTTCCTTTTTCTACCAAGGTGAAGGTGCTGCCGTCCAGTGTTATTTAATGTCTATATTCAAAATGAGTGCATTAGATCTTTAACAATGCTTTGGTGTGAGGCTGAAATTCAGGATGAAGAGCAAGCAGCCGAGTGGTAGGTGGCAACCCCTCATCGTGTACCCTGTAGCGATTTTGGAAAAAACATCTCGAATGGTTAACATCAGTAGAGATAGAGGAGGACATTCTGAATGTGCGTCAGATTTGTTATTTACCCTCCTTAATAGATGGAGTTCAAATCAAGAACAAACAAGATCTTGTAGAACACTGACAACCAGTTTTAAATTGCAAATCACCGTTGTTACACAAAGCTGGATAAGTAGTAGAAAATATGGAATTTCGGACACGTGATTTAATAATATGCAAAGGTCGAAAGTCAATATGATTTTACTTTTACATTTCCTATGTTTGAGCAAGTCGGGGCTTGTCTGGGATACGTCGTTAACGTGTGTATAGGGGCAGTGATTGCTTTAGGAGTAACACGGTACACATACACCATTTATACATGCACCCTTTATTATTACATGGTTACGCGGTATACAAGCTTTAGCATTATAATAGTGTATAGGTATCTAGCCTATTTCATGCCATAGTTCCTTTCGCAGAATGAAAACACGCAAAATGTCGGTCAGGACGCCCGTCGGTCGATTCTGAACAGATCGAGGATTGTTTTCGTAAGTTTCGAATCGTCATCACTCTTTGTGTAGTATAGCAACCGAGTCTGAGCAGGCCAAGGTGAAATTCATGGGAAAGCTCGATAAGTCTTCATGACGTCGATGGGAAGTCCAGTAAGGAGAGTCTGATATAGCGGAAAGCTCCACCGATAAGTCCAGTGGGGAGAGTCTGATATTGCAGATAGCAGATAGTGTGGTAACTGACGGACGGACGTACCGTACATGACGACGAGAAGTGCTCAACCGCAAAGAATGGCTGACCCCGATATGGGTCTTTTAGATTTTTTTTTTCATTGTTCGGGGATACGTACTGCCCACTTTATGCCAAGCAGTACCAATACTCTAGGGTGGTCTCGCCCGCAACTGAACGGTCCTCACACTTTTTAGAGTGGTTTTTGCACCACCATGACTTTTGTCTATCACGATCCCTTCGGCGAGTTGCATCGGTCGCCGAACACCCCGGTGGATATTTTCATCATCTTCGTGGTCTTTATATTGAAGGGAAAAGCATGTATTTGGTCTGTGGGACTATTTCATTGGATCTGTATTTCACTATAGATCTCTTCCATTGGTTTGTTTTCTGGGGCACTGGTTAGTTAATACTTGGCCCGATAGTGAGCCGTTGGTGGCTACTTTTACGGCCCGGCGATTGACTGACCTATACAGTCTAGGATAATATTGGAATCCCAGATTTCTGCTTAAGCCCAAAGCGCCTGGTTTATGAAAAACGGAATTCTCTCGGATCGCACCCCGACACACGGAAACGCAAACTCGGTGTTTATGTTTGTAACCTATTGTACATGGTATACACAAGATAGGGTGTTGGGTGAGATATGTTTTCTCAAACAAGTAAGAGCAACAACTTCAGCACAGAAGGGAGCTTGAATGTTGAAACGGTATTCGGTCCAGTCATACTCCAGCACAACCCGGTCCTCGGCTTAGGGGTACTCGTCAAATATCTGCACGGTAGTGGGTGGGGTCAGACCACGGCAACGATGGTAGCGATAAAATAGACATTGCTGTCCACACACGCTACTGCTGAGGCTGTGTAACGCTTGGCTGTTCCCACACCATGTCTCTGTGCCTTCATCCATGAAAGCAGGCGGGTCTGAATGGATGTGTGGCAGTCGTTCTGGATCAAATTATTCGTCGGGTACACGGCAAGCCAACCGAGACCGTGACCACTGATCTTTCTCGAGAACGGTGTCCATGACGCAGAGAACGTCGCTGCTCTTGTCCACTCGAATGATCGAACTCGGCGTAGCAAATCACATTGATGATGCTAGGGAGTCACGGCAATTGTAAGGACCGTGCTGAGGTTCTCGTGCGCAGACGTCCCGTGAGAAACATCGATCAACCGCGCCGATTTATCCATCCAGCATTGGCGATCGTCTCCATGTGTCACGGAGTGTCTCGGTTGAACAATGTCGCCATCAAGTGAAACTTTTTGGCTTCTCCGCCATACCACCAGACCAGGGGTACGTGTTGGTTGAGGTACCCGCGAGTTTGTCGCTGAGAATCAAATTCACCTGCTGGAACAGTGAATGGAGACAGAGATTGACTGGATCCACCGGGACATCATTCTCGAGATTGGTGCCGTCCACATTGACGATTTTGGCCTTTACGTGATAGTATGTATTGGCTAACTCCACGTACGCCGTATCCCAGTTGCCTCGGTGACAAGGTACGGTCCACAAATCAAATTCATTGTTGCAAGCAGGGGACTCTGGATGGGCGAAGGACATGTTTTCACTGTTCAATGTGCGGTGTAATGGTGCTAGGTATGATGGCCCGTGTCATGCCAATGTCCAATGTCACCTGATCTGCCGTTAAAAGCGGGGAGTTCTTCGTTCAAGGTTCGCTGTTTAGATCAGAGAGATGAGAGTCTTATCACACGACGTAAAAGTCATCGGTATAGAACATTCAGAGGAGGGGTAAGATAGCGTGCACAGCGCCCACTTTTCCTTTTTGGCTTTTATGGTTTTCAGTAGCCGCCGACCGTGTCTATGTCTGAGGGTAGACTGAACTCAACTCGGCCGGACTTTTCATTCACGCATTGGGCGAACTCGTGCAGCCTTGTAATTTCACGCAGTTCACCGTCTTGCCTCGACGTCATTCGGGTTTTTTTTAAAATCTGTTTCAGGGTGTAGAAGTCCTTTGTGAAATTTCACCATGGACTGTAATTTCTTGTAACGTCCCTTCCAATGCTTTCCCTTGGTGGTCTTTCAGCTCATACACCCGCGAGTGACGTGTTACACAGCGTTTGACCACAAATGACTGATCGCTCCAGTTGGCTACTGGTAACTCTTCTCGAAATTGCCCTTGGCTTTATTGATCCGTAGGTGCTCTCCACGCTGAAAGGGTAGGGTTTGAGATCGTGCAAGACAAAATTTGGGCTTCGTTACGGTTGGCAACCGTAATGAGGGGCTTCACCGAATAACGCAGCGATAGGCTCGATTGTAACCCTGGATGTTCTGAGGGAGCACATCGATGTACCTCTTTGTATTCTTGGTGGTTAAATATTTATATATGTGGCCTTCAAAGAGAGATTCAACGTTTCTATGACGGAAGCTTTGGTCTCGTTGTAGAGTGAGTAAGTAGGATTTAACGTCGTTTTCAACAATTTCCCCGCCATATAACGACTGTAGCTCCAAAAGGAGAAACCCTTGCGAGGTTAAACTGTTGGAAGAGTTTGTTGGGGAATTCGGTCCGTTTGCGAACGGGCTTGAACCTCTGATTGAACGCGTTGATCAAGTTCTCTCCTGTATTGGTCTGGGTAGGCACGATCAACGCATACTTCGACAGGATATCAATGTAAATCAAGATGTATCGGTTGCTCTCGCTGTGTTTGATAAAGACAATAATGTCGACGAAATCCGCTTGCCAATGAGCATCTATACAAATCTCATGAATTTTTCATGATGATGAATGATGAAGGTCCCGAGCTCTATCCTTTATAGATAAAAGAGATGTCCTGCGTCGGGGTCGAAGTTGCTTTCTCGATTACATTATTGAGTTCTGTGTGATTTGTATGCACCTGATTGACCCCTGCGACGGTATTGTCCGAAACGGACTATACAACAGGGTGGAGGATTAAATTAACTTTATCCCAAGTTAGCTGAGCCAACTGAGCAAATAATGGGGCGCATCGAACATACAAATCGCGGTATAAGTGGATAAGGATTCCTTCCAGTTCAGCTGACAACACCCGTTTGAATCTGCTCCAATCCTTCCGGAACCACCGAATGTGATCTAGTCGCGCTTTTGTATGATCCGCACCACACATCTCCCTCTTCCATGCTATGGACATTATCTTCATAGACTTGCAGGATGACCTCGGTGATCAGGCTAAGAAAAGCACATATTAAATGCTCTGTCATCGACAGTGCGTGAATGACGCACGATGTGGCTGTTCCTTGTATTTATCCGGTGAAATTCCGAAAAGTCCGCGTCTCTGGCATCTCATCAAGGTCGAAAGATGGTAATTTAAAAGGTCACGTTGGTCGTCATCTCCACCTGCAATTTGGTGTTGAGGCGTTGTTGCGGGGTCCATTCAAGTTGTTGGCCCAGGGTCGTACCCAGCGAGGCACGATTCGTTTTGACAGAGACCTGCACATAATTGTAATTCGGCTAAAAATACTGAATCTGATCCGTCTGAATATCCAGTAACAAATTGCAGAAGGTGATATTCAACTGAAATACCATGGATTGATCGTATTGGCGTAGTGGACAAGACTGGTTTTGTTGATCAACCGGTCCAGTCATGATCCTTTTCGAAGTCCTCCTCTTATGTGCTGGTGATCTGGATCTCCCACATGACATGTTTCGGGCTTTCCGGAAATATTCATACAGATCAGTAATGGTTCGATTCCAACTGCTCCACCAAGTCGATACACTCATTGGTATAATCGGGACTCATGGTGCTGAGGGACGTAGTTCCGTGAGAAATTACAAACGTTGAGCACCGACCTCAGAATCAGCTCTATTATTAGGGAGAGAGAGAGAGAATTAAGCTCTATTATTAGCCGTTAGTATGGCACACCATGGGATAGTAACGCGAAAATTTGACCACCACTCCTAGGGGCTAGCGTATGACCACTGTTGATGACCTCGGGCTCTATCCTTTTCTTTATAACGGGTATGTCTTTTCTTTGTCAGTTCATTGTGTTCAGATGCCCAACACGACGGCGTTAGAATCCGAGTCACAGGTCATCCGGTCTTTCGTCCCCGAGGCCCGCCCCCTGTATAGACCTTTGGTCTTTGATATATGTTGGCATTGTGGGAAGTTGATGCTGGGTCGACATCGGGCCTTACAGACTAGTTTTTTAGTGTTAAATGCCGTCATTTTCATCTGACGCCGATACAGCTTACCAATCTCCAGTGTACGCGTTGTCACAGCGACACAGCTCACCAATTACCAATATACGAGTTGTCAGAGCATTTCCATCATAGCTCTCTGCATTTGTATTTAATTCCGCTTATCCCGATGCTAGGGGCCGTGTGGTCATGTCATCCAAGTTGCCACATGAACAGGTACAATAAAAGCGTACCTGAGATACAACACATATCAAAAATCGTTACATTCTTGGTATGTGCTTTAGAAAAGGTTAAACAGAAGACTATACTGTGAAGTCATGTGGCTCTGTCAGTATGTCGGCACCTCTTTCCCACTTCCCTTATATGCATTGTAATTCCACGGTGGTGACTTTATCCTCATAGACGTGTAACCCCACCTCGGGTGTAAGGGAAAGGACGGACAGAAGGAATCGCGATATGATTGAGAATGAACACCTTATATAGGGACCGTTGCCCTTCTTCTACTACCAACTGATCATGCGCGTATATACAACGGTCTGGACACAATACAGCGAGCCTAGCGGTCGCGAATGGAATGTTTGTATGATCGGAACAGAAATCTCACTTCTCGGATGTTTTGATGATTGTGTATCTCAGCCACTCTGTCATTACATGCCATTATTATATATGTTAACCGGGAGGATGTATGGAGATATTTCAAACCTTGATGATTATCGATACATGCTCGCATTCTTCAACGCCATCCTTCAACTGTTTTGTTCCAGCGAGCAAATCAGCGTGGGTATCCTGATGCAGAAACTTTGCCCTGGCAGGGCTTTTCGCATTTTTCTTGATGGTGTCGGCAGCCAGAGTGTAGTTGATATCTGAAATTATGGAAAATGATTGAAAACGTGATAGGGCATGATCCCACCTGGATTGGTTTTTTTTCTAAAGTGACACATTACAGGTATAAACAACGTGTCCGACAACCACATGACTGCCTTGTCGGTCGTCTAAATATAGCAAAAATCGCCATGTTCCCTCCCCGTAGTGCAATGCGAACCACGAGTAAACATTTGCCTCACGCATGCTGTAAGTATAGGCACGGACTGAAAATTGCTGAAAAACGTTATTTCAAAGGATTTTTTTCTTCAGACTTCTTTCGCTCTAGAAAGATTCAGTGATATTCCAGGTCCCTGTCAGCTTCTGACACTGTCTATAAAAAAACTTATGACGGTTTTTCCTGAGGCCCATGTTGAAGGCATTGCTGTATCCGAATCGTGTTCCTGAAAAAGGAGCAATAACTCTTCAGTTTTGCCACTTTCAGACGACTGGCAAATGGTGTACAGTATATGTCGCTATAGGATCTTCCTTCTTTCAATTGAACTTGTTGTTCAGTGATACCACTGTTCCATGCAAATGTCCATCAAAGGACCTACAAAGGACCTATGTCCATCAAAGGACCTATAAAGGACCTATGTCCATCAAAGGACCTATAAAGGACCTATTTCCATCAAAGGACCTATAAAGGACCTATGTATATCAAAGAACCTACGAAGGACCTATGTCCATCAACGGACCTATAAAAGACTTATGCCCATCAAAGGACCTAAAGCATTATATTGGCTCCATGCTATGGTGCCGTCACTTGAAGTATGCCATACGTAAACATGAGTTTCGCAATAGTAGAAATGATATATTTCAGTTTGAAGACGTGAGTTTAGTTATTGATGACAAAATCAAGCTTTGATGAGTCCGGACAGTGGGACCTATTTTCTCTTTTTACAGCACTGCGAACTGATTTAACTGATATTAAACTTAAATACATTTACTTCCAAACCAAAACAGGAACAGAACAAAGGAATCGGGGCGTTACAGATTCATCACCTCAAGTAAAGAGGTCAGCCCGGGCCGAAATGGAGTCGCCTCAAATTTTAGAAAATGACTAGTGGTGTACACCAGTAAATGCTCATTGAGCAGGTATTTGCATCCCCCAAGGCAAGAGGATTTCGTTTTATTTGGACTCAAATTAAACACTGTGGTTTTGATATTCGTTACATATAATTTGTGGATCTGCGCAAATGAATCAGACTCTTCGGCGTACCCCACATGTTCTTACATCACAGAGTGAAAAATATATCAGGTGAGTTCTGATCGTATGCTTAGAAATTAATTTAGCATAATACATACCTATTCGGCCAGGGACATATTTCCCGGTGTAGGTCAAACAAAGTGAGACGGTTAGATTCTCCAAGGTGTTACGGCTAATCTGCGGAGGAGATATCTGTAGCTGTGCCCGGACTTTCACGACAGGGCGACTGCGGAACAAGACCGCGTGACCAGACTTGTATGCTCCAACTACAAAATCTATACAAAAGTTTCAATATATTAACTCATCACCTATACATGTTCCTAATATTTACCATCATTGGGGCGAAAATATAGGCCTTCACAGTGGTAACAGAACGGAACTTGGGTGGTTGTTCTTCTCTGCATGTATAACGATATCATGACGATACGAGGGCGGACCGTCTGTAGTTGTTCGTTTCTATAAGTGATACCATGGTGGTATCAGATCGGACCGTCGGTGGTTTTCTACATAACGAGAACATGGCGGTACCAGAGGGGACCATGATTGCTTGTTCTCTTTCATAACGATATCAAGGAGGTACCAAAGCGGACCGTGAGTGGTTGTTCTCCTCTATAACGATAGTTGTTCTCCTCCATAACGATAACATAGCGGTACCAAAGCGGACCGTGAGTAGTTGTTCTCTTCTATAACGATACCATGCAGATACCAGAGCGGACCGTGAGCGGTTGTTCTACATAACGATAACATGGCGGTACCAAAGCGGACCGTGAATGGTTGTTCTCCTCCATAGTGATACCATGGGGTTACCAGACCGGACCGTGTGCTGTTGTTCACCTCTAAAACATGACGGTACCAAAGGTACTCAGAGGGATGAGTTTCTTGGTTAAACACATATAGTCAACTTACTGAATATATATGTCCGCTTCTTAATAGCCTGCCTGAAATTATCCCTGTAGTCCATAACGTATAGAGTTCGTTGTTTTCACAATATCCTGATGAATATGGGCATTCTTTAGCGTGTGCCATTTCACCAGTTGATTGTATTACCTCTGGCGCAGTGTCTTTTCCATCATCTGGATATGGTAGCCTATTATTTTGCCATTTCGCGTGATTCATTTTCACCGTAGCCTTGCTGCATAAACTGGTGTTTTCGCTCTTCAATATCTTTAAGATATTCCTCCGGTTTAGGCGTCTCGAACAGTTTTTGCCAGACGTTATACACGGATCGACCTATTTCAACAGGAAATGCGCTTTCTTCGCAATCACTCTCTTCATCTGAAGCGTATGTTATAAAGAAGTGATGGCAGTCAGACACATATCCGCTCCGGTTACCCGATTGACATTTTTCGGTGACCGGGTGCTGTACTGGCTGGGTTGATCTTTTTCCAGGATAATAAGAACTTTGGGCACTCTCGTATCCTGTCACATGCATGCACCATCGTGATAGGACTGAACAATTTGTGAAAACGACGTTAAATCCTACTCATTCACTCACTTGACATTTTCCTCGTTGAAACTTGCCTTGTTGGTGTAGTATCCATATCCCGATTGCGCATCGTGAACGATCTCCTTAGTTTCCTCGTGCAAGAGAGGGTAGAACAGTGAAAACCTCTTCATTGCATACCATAAGCCCATAAATATTTTATGCATTTATTCCGACTACCCCCATAACCAGACCTGGACTTGTCATTTCACATCCCATGCGATTTAGCAGAATTTTCCTTCAAGCAGTATGTGATTAAGTGGGTTGTCCCATAAAACAATGTTGCGTTCCTTGTATATAGGCTACGTGGGGCACGCGAGAGTTGAGGGGGGGGGGCGGTTGCGACGGCCGCTGATTTGTAACTCGTGAAGTTACATCAAGAGAAAAGGATGACAGTTGTTATTGGTTAGTGTTGCTCCAGGCCCAGTCTTGTATGGTATCACGTCGGTGGTCAATCTGTACCGTCATGTATGTGGTTTCCAATCCACAAACAGATAGCCATATGGCTTAATCAACGCATCCTGGAAAGTTCGCATGAAATAAATCGAATCTCAAGGATAGCTTCTTCTCCCCTACGCATGTACCTGTTGTCTTTCAACAGGATTGTTGAACAACACACATATTTGACAGTTTAAGTCGATATCCCGAGAGGCTTTGAACTGGAGGAAGATATTGTGGGTTAAATAGATGACGATGTGATCTGAGACTTCGGTAAACAAATCGCCTATTTTGTACGCTTCCTGCCGAACACCCGTCGAATCCTCCAAAACGACGATGTTGATTTGCGCCGTATCGAAGTGATATGTCCAGTATATGCAAGATGGTGACTACTAAAAGTTCTCGGTCAGATACATACAAGCTCAATATAAAAAACATACACAACCTCCAGTGGCAGCAATGGCTGAGTCAAGAGCAATTGAACACCTCCTACCACGATAATCAGCGGTCCAACGTATTGTGAAAAAACGTCATGGGTTATAAAAAAAATTTGGAGGAAGCTAACACGAACCCTTCTGCGACGCATATCGTATGATGCTATAGTCAAAGGCAAACCGGTTTTCAAAATAACGTGAGCTTCATTTCAGGTATTCCACACTATATCGACGAGCCGTATTACTTCGACCCGGCTCAGACCGACGTCGTCGTCTTAGTCGATTTGATGTTGTAAAAGGAGACGGAAGGGTAGACGATATATTTACGAAACGCTCACAGTTCATGAATGTATGCGTCATCGCATGTCAGCTGCATGACTTTCGTTATCATGGAGATCAGCTTGAGACGAAAAACCAGGAGAAACACCTCATATTAGAAGAGATCGTACGAGGGTAGAATCAAGCGATTATCCATTTCATTTGGATATAGATTTGATCTCCTGATGAGGAAGAAATGCAACGAGAACCATGTGAGCGGAAACATATCCTGTAGCATGTGGTTTGCCTCATGTGCGGCGGATCACGGTTTACACCGGGGCGTGGTAAAATCCCTACACCATTAATGCGCGAGGTACTATGACTTCGACGGAATAGGCCGAGCAGTGGCGAATGGCGACAATACATCTAAAACTGGAGAAAACTAGGAAGCAGATGATTCTGAGACGACTGAGTTTGCGGACCAACACTCAGAGACTTTGTATTAGTACCTACATTCGAAAATAAAACGATTAACATTGTAGTTTCCTTTTCGTTCCTTTTGTACGTTTCAGCCTTTAAAACTCTCTTCTTCTCAATATTCTCTACCCGTTGGCACGTTGACGCCTTTATGTTGTGGAATCCTTGTTATCTATTGCGTACCACTTTTTACAGAGGGGATTGCTATATTTGCCCCCTATTGTCCTGGGGATTCCAAAGAGATTTAGTGGATGCAAACGGCAATTTCCTCACGTTCGATCAATCAAAATCAATATGTAATATAAAAGGAACATATTTAGACTATACAAAATTGTTGAAAAATATTCCGAATAAATGGCAAAACAAACAGATATTATGAATATACCTAAAACAATCCCCACATTTTAGGCTAGATATTTTCAACGAAAATCATCTTGTAATGAGACAGTAAATTAATCTCAAGTGAAATATGTCTTCTTCGGATAGGCCCGAAGAGACAAAATAACTCGCGGGAATGCATTCCACGAACCATCATAGTTGTTGGAGTCCATATCCTTCCCTCCACTGATACTCCATCCAAAAGTGAGCAGACCAGATCGTAAGGTCTTACTGGCGATCCTCTGAGATACTCTTTTTCTTATCCCATCCTTGCGACCATTATAAATGTAGATGGCCCCACTTGAGTCATCTTCGTATGGAGCGCCGACAGCTAGATCTAGAATAAAGAAAGTTTGTTTTAACACAATCGATCTGGAGGTTGGTCCATTTCAACATAAGTGATATGAGGTAATAGTACACGACCAATCCATTGTGTCTAATGTTTTCACAGTAAGACTAAGTATATCCGTCTACCGACCATTAACTCTTGGTATAACAAGGAGGACATCTGACGCCAGACTGCAGGGAGATTCTTGCCATCGGATCAAGGTATCACAGACTGTAGAGTCAACATTTTATGGAACGACAATCCGTTCTACAGATCGCCTCATTTATCCCGGACAAAAACTAATACCGGAATACTTTTCTGTCCGAGTTGAAATATTGGCCATTTCAAACCTATTGGGTGGGGATGGGGAGGGGAGGGCAGGGATTTTTCTCTCATGTTCCGAAACAGTGAACAATAGAGAGCTTTTTGCTTTTCTGAAGATAAGAGCGATCATCAGATAATGATTTACTAAATCATGAAGTTATTGCGAAGAAAATTGACATACCTATGACGTCATCGCCAGTGCTGCCTTCTTGGAGATTTTTACACTTTCTGGTTGCACTTTACACAAGAATATAGTGTGGTCAGTTACAGCACAGTCTGTGGTACACCCCAAGTCCCGAATTGCCAGATAGGGTTCAGATATAGGCAGTGCCGAAGTTAGAATGTCGAATTAACAATTAAGCCCAAGTCCCACTTAGGCGAACTCCTTTACGAAGCTTGACGACTTAAGATCGTAAATATTGGTAAGATACTCGCAAGCTACTCGTAAGACATTCGCCATGATTCGTAAGCCATCGCTTCAGTTCGTAAGAAAATCGTCGCCTCGGTTTTATCGCCGCGCCAATTTCAAAATGTTCAAAAAATTCGCCAAGCAATGCGATTTTGCCTTAAGTCTCAAATATTCGTAATTTTATCGTAAATAATCGTAAGTCGTCGTAACTACGTTGTAATGCATCGTAATTAAGTCGTAATTTAATCGCCTTATTTGTAACAGTTCCGTTAATAATCGTCAAGTGAAAAATAAATACGAATAGTTACGATAACTCACGACAGGAAACGATAGTATACGAAGTAATCGTAAACATTTGACTCAAACTGTCGTAAAAACGTCGTAAAACCTTCGTACGTATTCGCAAGACATCGTGAAATAATGGCAAGTACTCGTATGCACTTCGTAAATGTTCGCAAATACATCGCACATATTCGCAACTGTATCGCACTGAATCGCCTAAATTTGGGTGCGAATATCGCTAACTGTCGTAAAAGTATCGTATTTCGTAATTATTCGTAAACATGTCGTATATATTCGCCTCAAATGACGGGGGAAACCGGCTTTTGTAAAGCGATTTATTACGAAACCTTACGAACAATACATGGCAAAGTTTCGTAAACAACTTCGCTTAAGTGGGACTTGGGCTTTAAGCTACGTACACATGTATACGATTATCCGATAACGACAATGCGGCAACGAGAATACGGCAACGGCAAAAAATCGATCGTAGGAAAATGAATTGGTCCGTACACATGAATGCGTAACGATTACGACAGTGCGATAAGACTATCCGACAATGCGATACGATTATCCGTCTATTATTGGAATCGGTTCTGGAGCGATTTTTTGCCGTTGTCGGAAATAAATCGTGCGGTTTTATGATGTCACAGCAGCAACACACGCGCTTTTTAGGGCTTGTAGACGTCAGTCGTCCATTGCGGTAAGAAATGTTCTCATGTCGCATCCGCTTTTATGCTTATAGCCGTAGTCATGTGTACACCAAAGACCATTACCGTTGTCCTTGCCGTTGCAGTATTGTCGTTGCCGCATTGTCGTTATCGGATAATCGTATACATGTGTACGTAGCTTAACGCAAACAAAATGAAATCCAATCTTCACGAAAACACATTTTACAGATACCACATACACGTAAATAATTATCTGGAGAAAATTTCACCTTCGTATGTGTCTTGGTTGATATCGCCAATATTCGCCACAGCTTGACCAAATCTTGCCATACGTTTTCGAGAACCGGATAATACGAGCGGAGTCTTAGAAAATCCACTTCCCGACTGAAAAAAAGAAAACTTTTATTGGAAAGATTATCATGTATACTAGGATCGGGTAAACATTCTGTATAGGACCGGGTAAACATTCTGTGTAGGACCGGGTAAACATTCTCTATAGGGCCGGGTAAACATTCTGTATAGGGCCGGGTAAACATTCTTGTATAGGGCCGGGTAAACATTCTGTGTAGGGCCGGGTAAACATTCTTATTCCGGATGATGAACCTGATGAGTGAATTAGATATATTAGATGAGGCTCAGTGTTATCACCCTCTCCAAACCCCCATCCACTTTATTATCGTAAAGTGACAGCACAACTATGAGCCGTTCGACATAACATCGAATCACTATTTGGATGGAATGATAGAGCGTTCTACTGATATTCGCAGGAATGAAAATCCATGAAAACGAAAACATGCTTTCGATGACGAGAGGGACAGCTCAATTCTGCAATAAGCGGAATAGCCCACCGCAGTAGTTGGAAGGCTGCAAATTTCCGAGTATTGAGGGTGAGGTTGACTTTCGGGTCAAAGGTCACTTCCGGGTCAAAGGCCACTTACGGTTTGAATGTCACTTCAGGTCGGGTGACGGCCAAGGAAGTGTTA
>JAVTVY010051846.1:0-25818 GCA_036873755.1 Hanleya hanleyi
ATTGAAAGGGGAAAACTGGGATCTGGCATAACATTATTTAGAGCAAGTTATCTCATTGTGGTCTGAAAATCCTAATCTGAAGGAGATTTCTTGATTCATGGAATATCAGTGGAAATCATCATTGTACAAAATTAAGTATTCTGTCTGTTCACAGTCTGTCTGTCTGCACAGTGATTGTTCTTAGTCTGGATTACAGCACAGAATCTTCAATTGTAGTAAGTTCAACCATTCTGATGCAATACCGTACATTATATCCGCATATTGAACATATTTTATTTCTTCACATTCCTTGTTTTTCTATTTAACAGGTTGATGAGTTGGGTATACAGCGTGGCTCATTCCAATACTGCTCTGGTTGTGAATGCCTTGGCAATGCTCAATAATTTAGCCTTGGACCTAAAGTAAGTTACATAGTCCATTTGTGTCATTCTTATATTCATATTGCTGAATGCGACGGTAAACCATTATTCTCTCTCTTATTCTTATATTGTGATAGCACAAACTATAGAAATGTTAACCAGTTTTACAATTGTTTGTATATGGCAATGTCCTGCGACTCTGCTCTTTAATGGTACCATCTGTTCTCCCATTGGATGCCGATGGGTGGTGGTTCTCTCCTGGTACTCTGGCTTCCTCCACCAACCAAACTGGTTGTCATCATATGAGTGAAATAACCTTGAGTGTGACATTAAACCAAACCCCCCCCCCCCCCCCCCGCATCCCCATTGGAGATGAACACAGCTTTTTCGCATGAGGTAAACATCCCTGTAAGGCCATAATGATGGTAGGAAAGTGGTATTGTACCGTCAATGAAAACTCTGTATTTTGCTGTTATGTGGAAGAGGAGATAATTCAGCGGAGAAACAGTATGCATAATATTTACTATCAGAGAAGAGATGTGCAACTTTAATGTGTACATGTATGTTGATACAATGATGAATTACTTGGAAATTGACCAATCTCTCCTTATAGATTTCGCCAGCAGCTTAGGAACACAGTACATGATCAAGTTCTGCCTGCCTTTGAAACATTACTGCAGGTAAATACAAGCTAACAGTTATGATTAGGAACTCAATCAGGAAGATGTATATTTCTGTTATCTCCATCCGGACCCATTTCCCTTGCCTTGTTAACAAAATATCTTTTCAACTATTTCACAGAATTTGAGTGAAAGCCTTTTATGGAAGTGCTTATGGTATTGATAAGGTTTGATATGTGTGCACCTTGTTGTTTGTCAGCATACATGCTTTCTTCGTAGCATCTACAGCTGAATTGTATTAATCAACATTATAACAACAATTTCTAGAATGATCCTTGCAGGTCAGTGTTGCAATCATCTGACCAGTGGGCAATTTGCACTATAGTTTAGAATGCCTGGACAATGCTCTCTGACCTTGATGGCAGCGGGCCGTGCACAGACACCTGGCTGACTGCATGAGCTGCGGTTTGTCAATCCAGGCACTTTGATATGTCTTTAACCCAGAAAATATTTTTAATTGATGATAATTGGTATATTTTCGACCTTAGGTTGCTAAAATTATCATAAATGTAAGCTTATTGGCCCTTTCTTGGAATAATAGGAATATTTTATCCATATTATCATATTTATACCCCCCGACACGTAGTGTAGGGGGCGTATACTGGTTTCAGCTTGTCCGTCCGTCCGTCCGTACGTCAGTCCGTCTGTACGTCCGTAACATTTTGTTTCCGGAGCATAACTTGACAACAGCTACTTGGATTCCTCTCAAATTTGGTATGCAGCTGCCATACCATGAGACCTCGCTTGGGATTGCGTTTGGCGCATGTGCGTCTACAGGTGGCGCCACCTAGGGTCAAAAGTTTCTCATGTCAGTTCGTAACATTTCATTTCCGAAGCATAACTTGACAACCGCTACTTGGATTCCTCTCAAATTTGGTATGCAGCTGCCATACCATGAGACCTCGCTTGGGATTGCGTTTGGCGCATGTGCGTCTACAGGTGGCGCCACCTAGGGTCAAAAGTTTATCATGTCAGTTCGTAACATTTCATTTCCGAAGCATAACTTGACAACCGCTACTTGGATTCCTCTCAAATTTGGTATGTAGCTACCTTACCATGAGACCTCGCTTGGGATTGCGCTTGGCGCATGTGCATCTACAGGTGGCGCCACCTAGGGTCAAAACTTTGTCTTGTCGGTCCGTAACATTTCGTTTCCGGAGCATAACTTGAAAACAGCTAATTGGATTCCTCTCAGATTTGGTATGTAGCTACCTTACCATGAGACCTCGCTTGGGATTGCGTTTGGCGCATGTGCATCTACAGGTGGCGCCACCTATGGGCAGAATTTTCTCAGTTGGTCCGTAACATCCCATTTCTGGAGCATAACTTGACAACGGCTGATTAGATTCTTCTCAAATTTTGTATGTAGCTGCCATACCATGAGACCTAGCTCAGGATGTTGCATATGCGTCTACAGGTAGTAAGTTTAATATTTCACTTCCCATTTACTTCCTTTTCCTCTTCAATGTGGTTATCCAGATGACAGTAATTCGCCTATCTGTTGCAACAGCCCATTTCAAGTCTACACAGTTCTAGTGGTAACAACAGTTAGGTAAAACACTATATGCCTGCATAACCCCATTCTCAACAATCATTATTAACATCAATTTTCTGAACAATCTATTAAACTCATCTGAGTATCGTCATGACACATGCATAGACAATCCGTTAACCGCACTCCAACTGAGCGAGGTCTCATTGTCAACTAGTTACATACCGTGCCACCACCCATAACATGTATACTTATATTCCTCTACAAATACTCGTCAATTTCTATCAAATGTGCATCCGGGGGGGTATCTTGTAAGCATGCTTACTGATGATTTCCACCGCCAAAATCCCATTCAGCTTACTCGTGAAACGTTAACCACCCTCATGTATCTATGCCCTTACGGGGGGTATCTTGTAAGCAGCCTTACTGATCATTTTGATCAAATGTGTGCATCCCTCAGACTATGCTCTAGTTACACCAGTTATCAATAGTTGAAAAACCCGCTCCATGTTATAAACATAGAGGGGAGCTCATGAGAACGAACCGAAGCTCAACCGGTGGCCCACTTGCTGTGTACCTTTTGCCGATATCGGGGCAGGAGAGCATTGCCCAAGGATTAATGTGGAAAGAACCCATTATTTGGTCTCTTGTTATTTTTTTTCCATTTTTGTATTGGTTTACCTCATTGATTGAGTAAAAGAGACTGACGAGGCCTGGTCATATATGATCATTATTACTGCTGAGCTAGTATCACTCGCCATCTTTTCCATTTTCAGAAAACTAAGGCCGGTAGCAGTCAGTTAGCAATTCTTCCCTCGTGCATCAATATGTTGAGCAATTTGGCGGGAGATGGTGCCATTCGTAAAAGGTTTGCACACAGGAAACAGCTATGGGGATGTTGTCAACATGTCCTTGTAAGTTACTGCTTCAACCAATTAAGCCATACAAAATTAATTAATTGTTTCTCAGGGGTTTACTTTTATCCCATCATCATTTCTGCCCGATGGGATCATGCCGACTGGCTGATTGGCTAGCTGGGCGACTGGTTGATGACGTTAACGTTCTAGAAGCTGAATCATTAGAGCTAAATCTTACATCCACCCCATGCACCATTTTCAGGAACAGCACCAAGGAAAACATCATTTGAGAAACAAGACATTAAGTTTGTTTGGCCTTATTAATAGTACAGCCGCTCTTGATTGTAAATATATAGCAAGTCGTGTGAACACATTGCATGTCTAGTTTCCTTGAATGACTGGTTAATCCTTTATAATATTTTGTCACTGGCAAAATATTTTGCCAGTGACAAAATATGGCACCTGGTCACCCGACACACTGAATCAAACGATGCACTGACTCGGGATGAGTCTGTGTTTGTTTTGGGACTGGTATATGGCGGTTCAGAACAGCTTGAACAGCTTCACTTTATTGAACCCTCAGCTGGTAGATTCACAATATTAATCCCTATGGGCTACTTTAAAGTTGCTGATCAGGTTCAACAGCTTGGCTATCAGGAATATAGTTCCTATGATGGATCCTATCAATTTGATTGGCCAATTGTTAAATCTGTTAAAATCGTTCAGATTTCAGCCAATAATAGATTTTCTGAATGTAATCTGGCAAAAGAATAAATTCCTAAGATAATGGGAAAATTATAGAGTATTTATTCTCTTTTAATTCAGACAATGTACATGGTGAAACATGATCAAAGATTGATTGAGGAGATCCTCACTGCCACACTGGGATTGGTGATGAACATCAGCCTTGAACTGACACCCGTCATGAAGGAGTATGCCCTTGAGCTTTGTAAATCATGTCTGGAGCTGTATAAACTGAGCTCTGTGATTGAGATCAGAGAACGCTGTTTGGGGGTACTGAGTCATGTGATATCTCATTCTGACCAGTCAGTAGACTGGCTGTGTGAAAATGGAGGATTGGACATTCTGTTGAACTCTCTCAAGGTATGTGTGCTGGATGTCTATGATATATATCCTGTTATAGTCACTTTGTTACCCCTCAGCCCATAGGGCTGCGGGGTCTTGTCGCTGCTATGTATGTACGTCCGTCCGTGCATCTGTCCGTCGAGATTCAGATCATCTGGATCCCTTGGAACCCTTGGTTGTATGTTGCATTGGGACTTGTGAAGGTTCCCCGATTCCCGGGAGCCCTGTGTTGCAGTCCATTCAAGATTCAGACCATCTGAGAATGGTTATCATTGGATGGAACCTCAAGGCTTTGAATTAATTACAAAACTTGTTACTGCAGGCTCTGGTACGTTAATTCCTCCGCAAGTAGGCCAGTAAAGTTTCTGGAGGTTTAGCAGATTCGAGATGTGACAGGGGCAGTGGTATCTAATTATTTTAGGCCTGTATTCAAGAATATCGTTAATTTGAAAACAACCTTTTTCACTGCTTCTTTATTGAAAACATGATTCCCAGTTGCTTCTCAATTCACACATTATCATGATTATTGTGATATTTGGGTGGCATGTCTGGATACGGATTAGATACACTGTAACCAAGAGTATCAAAGATATTGCCTCTCTAACCAATTGTTAGATGGCCTTCGATGCGCTTATGGCGTGCAACAAGTATGCGGTTGGCAAAAACAGTTTGGGTCCAGTTTTTGACAGTTAACAACCAACCAACCATTCTGGTGGTTTAATAGCACCACTCATGCATGTGTCTCGGGCAGTTGAGCGGGATAAAAATGAAACTGTTGAAAATGAAACAATACACTAGCAGGTATGTTTTCGCCTATTGGTTGGCTGATCCAGGAAGAAAATCTACATTTTGTGTGTTGCATGCTTCTATGGGCCCATGCAGACAGGTTGTTGCTGTTAGTTGTTTGCTGGTAAACTTATGGGTCCGTAGTTATTTCTGCCTGCTGCCAAATTACAGTCCTCGCCATGAAAGGCGAGCGATCGCTCCCCTTCTCCTCCACACACGCCCAGAGGTCGCAAGGCGAGCGATTCGTCACTCCTCCAAATCCAAGAGAAAAATATTTATTTCTTCAGTCTATATCGGCAGTATTTTCGTCATCTTTCACTGGTTTTCATGGTTGCGGTTTCGATTTGCAAAGGAAGCAAAAGTAAGACAACTGTCAGCCTGGAAATAAGGGGCCGGTCACGGACATTGTCCGACACGAAATGGTGTGTTGACAGGAACAGCTGTTTTTGACTCGGTCATTTTGTCCGACACCAGTTTCTCTGAAATTTATTTTTATCACTAATTAAGATCCTTGTGAAAAAATCTCTCAGCTGAATTTAGAAAATAATACTAACATGATTTTATTTTCTCTCAAACTTGCCAGCTTCTGTTGAACATGTTGAAAGACGAACATGTGGTCGCGTTTTCTTTGACATTTTCTTGAGCACAAGTCTTCATGACGTCATACATTTTGATGCACAATTTGTGAATAATACGATTCTCAACCTAAAAAAGTTGTTGCAGCTCAAAATGAACTCATATCAATTAATTTCTACACTTAGACATCTAGGCAGAATGTTTTAAAAACTCTTAGAGAGCAGTTTGCTCCACAAAAACAACAACAACAACAGTAGCTTAATAGTGTGAACAATCAAAATTGCGGATTTGCAAATAATTCGGAAGTGGACTGATCTTGTATGCCAGCTATAACATTTTTTTTTTTCTGTCTTTACCAATGACACAAGTTTCTTTTAACATGCACTAGTTGACAATTTATTACTATTGTTGTTACATAACAATGATGCACTGTGGGATAGATGAGGATTAATTTGAAGATCGCCAGTTTTGCTGTCAGTTGGCAGTTTTCCTTGACTTACGATGTTGTATGCCTTCTTGCGTTTCATTGAAGTTTTCCACATCATTGTTGGCATTACCATGGCAGAACAGAGTCATACCGGCAGTACAAAACAACTTAAAGGGAACCGGGTAGAACTTTTTATGTTATGTTATATTTTATGTATTGTCTTATTTATTGCAAGATTCAAAGGAATACCAAAATGTCTGCTAAAATAACTCTGCTCGCCTTAGGCGAGCAATCACTCGCCCCAAACATCCCAGGAGAGCGATTTCTAGATGAGCGATCACTCGCCCATCCAGATTAAGGAGAGCGATCTGGCACTCTCCCACCATTTTGCTCATGGCGAGGACTGAAATTACATAATTTTATCGAGCAAAGGAGAGCAAGCAGCACTGTAGTGAATCAGCAATGAGAGATTTGAGTTCCACCAGAGATTCAGGCTGTTTTCATGCAATACTGTCCACAACTAATATTTGAAAGATTAGATGCATTTCACAGCTTCAACTTTCACAATTTCAGTGTCAAAAAAAAAAATACAATCTTCAAAATTTCTTTTTATTACTATTTTAGGCGATTACCAAAAATGGGCATATGTTGTGGGTGTCCTGACTGTTTCATTCTGTGCAGTCAACTGTCGCAATTATTTGTTACCGGTACAACATAATGTTTTATTTTCTTCACCGAACATGTTATGGTACCTTTGAAATTATTTAAAACTAGGTTAGGATACCCTATTTCTGGCCTGACCCAGATCAATTTTGAACCTGTTTGCATACCTCGAGCTTATGCCCCTCCCCCCCCCTCCAAATAATAATGATAATGGTGGGCATATGTCAATCAATGTGTTTCTATGCCAATAACCTGTTATCATACTTGCTCATTCATGATCTTTCTTGCCACTGATCCAAGCTACACTTTCCATGCATGCTGTAATCCCACCGCAGCAGTCGCGTTCTGCAACTTGAGTCTATTATATGTATGGTACGTACGCAAATCATATCCTACATGACCAGAAAGAAAAATAGGGCTGAGGGGTCAGCGCACCTTTTAGGTGCTTGCAATTCATGTTGAAGGAGGCAATTATGTAGAAATTCTGTTCAGTTTTGAGATGTATGCCAAACCTTGCTGTCAACGCTACAAACCCTTTTTAAACAGGTAAAGTTTCCCTGTTTCTTGAGATGCTAGATTAACTGGCTTATGGGTAATTTCAGAGGTGCCATCTACCCAAGCGGGATGGTTTTCATTGCAACACCCCTGTACAAAATGAGAGTGACTGAAATTTTCGCGTCACTCCGTTCATTGAACGCGGTATGATATAGTTCAACCTAGTTTTGAATAATTTCTCTGAATTAATCTCACAACACGCCATTTCTTGGTGCAGATATTGAAGGATATGTCAGTTTCGTTTCCTGGACAACACATCTGCTGATATATTGTCAGATTTTTGAACGATTGTGTTTTGTTCGCAAACTGGTCAATGTGGCACAAGTAATATGCCGATTTTATTTTGCTGACACGGATAGCCAATAAAATACACCTAACTCGCCGACGTCATGTCCGGGAGAGAATAGTTTGCAAGAGGATCGAGGCGACTGTGCGAGCATGGCATACTGACAGCTCAAATTATGTACAACTATAAGCCCAACTTTTAGTATGTTTAGGAAAGTGTAATCCTTCAAATCATACTGAACTTTCAGATTTTTTTGCCAACTTGGTTTTGGAGAAAATAATGAAAAAAAAGGGTTGGCTCCATACAATCTGAGTTCAATGTTGAAACTTGACTGGTAGATGGGAAGAAACTCTTGTTGGTCTTGCAACTCCGTAAAGAAGTCCTATAGGTTACTTATAATATTTTCTGGTTGTCAATTACCACACAAATAAATAAATCTGAATTGGATTCAGTGACTTATTCTTTTACACGTCTAGAATAACAATATCATTGAACTTTGACTGCAGTGCAGATGAATACACAAAACATGAATGAATGCCGCTATGCATTCTGGACTACCATGTTTAATACACAAAACATGAATGAATGCCGCTATGCATTCTGGACTACTATGTTTACTACGTTGTACGTTTTTGTACGTTTACTGCCAAAATGTTACCTTCTCCACTCCAGATAATGTGCAATTTTTAATCCTCGGTGCTGTGTTCTTTATCGGGGAAAGGTAAATCCATTGAATTGTGATACAATTGCGATAGCAGTGCCGCATTCAAATATACAACCCTGGGTATGCCATTGTATGCAAAGGCAAAAAAAGACTTCCTGTGCAGACGACGCCGTAGAATGTTGTCAGGCAATCATCGGGAACTCCCATAATGACTTCGGTCGGTTTCATATCAGGGGCCGCGGAGCTGTTATAAGTCCTATATTAGATAGCACCAGTCTAACATTTAACATGGCCGGTATAGAGTTCAGCCCCTCCCCCACTTTCAAATGTGCTCCGCGGCTCCTGCATATATTGTCTTAGATACAACGGAAGTGAGATTGATCAGCTTGAAAGAAAAGATCGGCTGTTCAGTCAACTAATACTAATAGAGACCCTGTCAACTGCATAGCAGGTTTTTTCCTGAAAATCTGGGCTCCTCAACATGGAATTACACAACCTAGCAATTAGAAAGATAATAAATCTATTCAAATTATGTGTTGAAATCGGAACTGAACTGCACTTTTTGAAAGTTTTCCCATTCACTTCTATCATGTCCATGTTAAAATTAGGCTTTTTCGTAGGGAGGAGAACCTTCTAGGGACATTATTGTATCAAGCCCGCCGATTTCCTATCTTGGTACCAAAAACACTATATAGGTATATATTGTTGTTAGGTATAAAATTGTTCTTCATAGATTGTGCCATACCCAGGGAGCAAACACAATCGATATTGTTCATGACTGACACAATTTTATACCAGTTTAATGCCTCCACAAAGTCTCCATTATCCACAGGTACCACATATGCAACTCTCATTTGCCTTGACTTCACAGTATTGATGAAGTCTCTTCAATAGTTCGAGCTACACTTTCCAACTTCATACCACATATGCAAGGAGCAGAACACATCAGAAACATATTGAACAGGACTAAATTTTTCCGTTTTTTTTAGCACTCTTGTCTGCTTTCATTCCACAATGTGTGGTCATACAGAGTGATGTTTCCAGCACCGACTTCAAAACCATTCCATTCGACCTTTGAATATAATAAATATGGCATTGCTTGCTAAAAATAACACATCATATGCATGGAGATCTTGTTATGAACTGGATTCAACCTCAATTTTAGTTTTAACAAGACTGGTTGAACGTAAGAAATTCCACTTTGATAGAGTTGCATTATACAACTTTGGTCAGCAAGATATGTTTAATGTACATGTAACGTTGCTGAAGTATTATCAGATTGAATGAATTTGATCATGCTGGTTGTGGCTGTTGTTAGCCTACATGTTGTACATGTCTCTGTTGTTCCCAGCGAAGTGACTATGGAGAAGTGAAGCCTGCCATGAAGTGCCTCACAGTATGTACACAGACAAGAGAAGAGGCCAGGAGGTTTGTGGCTACAAGTGAAGGTATGTATCTTGGATTCATATTAATCTCAGTAAACTCAGATATAATATCATGCAATATTATATCAGTTTTATCTGACTTCAGCACTATATAAATCCCGTGCGAATCCTTGCGAATTTTAACTGATCTACCATCTTGGTTTACCTAGAATGGGTTTCATATCTACCTTCCAGTACCGATGTATGTGGGTGAGATAGCTCACTAATTATTGCTGGGCTCAGTTGAGAGGTTGTCCAGTGTGAGCACCAGCTTCCCATAGAGGAAGTACCTCCACTAGCTGTTCAGAATGACAAGACCACCGAGTCAGGCAATTAGTTGTGTGGCACAATCTGTGACTAGCACTGCTGCACAGGTTAGAGATCCATACTTTCAGAGCACAGGGTCTACAGTTCTGTTGATGTTGAGCTTTTGTAAATGTGCGAAAGTTGGACTATGATCTGAATGTAAATCTAAGTATTGTTCTTCAAGTCAGCTCCGAATATTGAACAGTACAATGAATGTGGTGTTGTCTACTTCAGAATATATGCATTTATATGCCAGAACAATTTATTGATATTTATCTCATTTGTTCATCCTATAATTTCTAGCATAATAACTCATTGAAGTTTTGATTGACTAATTCGCCATAGCTCAGGGGTCGAAATATACAACATAATTTACCTGTCATATGAGACAGGTGACCAAAATGTTTACCTGTCACCTTCAAGAATTACCTGAACATGCAATCGTTGAAATTTTCACATACATGCAACTAATGAATTAATGACACCTTGTTTACTTGCACTTATTAGCAGGTGTTTTGAATGAATTATTGGCTACCTGTCAATAGAGACAGGTGTTTTATTTCTCTACCTGTCTCTTTCAAAAATTACCTGTCTCTGACAGGTAGACAGGTGTAAATTTCGACCCCTGATAGCTAGTATAACCAGGGGTGCAATGGAGACAAAGCCATAATACTGGGACAACTCATCTTCATTTTGGTTCGATGAATCCCCTTCAAACTGTTTGCCATGGAAGCTGATTGATAGTTTTAAGGAGATGAAGTACCTTCAGTGACTGTTTGAATGCCCACCACTTTATGGACATTATGATCTGACATGCTGAAACTGCCACCTTTTTGAAAATGGTCACAACACGGATTTTGGTTTTGCTAGTGAACTTATAAATTTGCTGAAATTTTATCAATGACCTTCAGTTTGTAAGGTAGTGAGCCATTAGGCTATAAATTCCCCGTACTTGAGATCACCATGCTGCATCATAATAGTGTACTAATTGTTCACCTATTAACCATTCCACACAGGTCTCCCCACTGTGATGAGTCACCTGAAGAGCAGTGATGAGAATGTGGTTGGTAATGCTGCCTTATGTCTCAGTCACTGTACCCAGGTGACAGGTGTGAGTGCTTCATTAACAGATACCTCTATTGTTATGGACTTACTCTGCCTGGCCAGAGATGGGAAGAGACCAGAAGTTCAGCAGAATTGTGCCATCCTTATTGCTAAATTAGCCCAGAGTGATGCCAGGTATAGTGTAAAGAAGAATGAATATACCATATCAAGAAGGTTACAGACAAGTTCAATTCTATGTTTGTGCACATCTATCAAAAACAAAACTATTCAAATGAAAGTGAATAGAAATTAAGATTTGTGAAAGGAATTTGAAATTGGATAAATGTGTTCTCCATGTTTGAAGGCCATTGAACTGTAACAAAGCAGATATTCATACAAGTCCCTTTTTACCACTGGTAATCAGAGGTAAAATTCATTTGATAACTCAATTCATATGTTTGAATTTGATTAAAATTGTTTATGTTTTGACAAAACCTCAAAAGCCTATTATTTTAAGGGATGAAACAATATAAAATCATTGAGAATTGTGGTAAATTTGAAGAAATACTTGATTTGAAGAAAATACTGAAAACTGAATACACTCATGACATTCGAGTAAAAAATACTCAAATTTTGACTTCTATTAGTCCCAACAAAGAAATCCTGCCAATGAGAGTAATTTTGCTTTATAGCCGTGGTTTACTATGTCTAGTTAGGCATTCTACTGTCTGGAAGAAAGTTTTTCAAATTGTCTGGAACCTTCTTAACTTGACCATGGAATGAAAATTTTAATTTCATCTGACACAAACAGGTAGTGATAAAATTGAGATGGGGGAATTTTTGTCCTGTGACAAGATTATATGGGATTTTTGTTTATATATGATTAATATTACTAAGGTTGTTGAAGGAGTTTGCCACGCCTGGCAACACTCAAATCAATGTAGAGTTAAAATATCCCCTGATAAAACCGATTAACATTTTAACAAATTATCAACAGCTATTGGCTGTAAAGAGGGCTTGAATGCATTTTTACCCCTCAGCCCATAGGGCTGCGGGGTCTTGTCGTTGCCATGTACGTACATCCGTCCGTCAACATGTGTTCTTGTCCACTGAATATCTGCAGATCTATTGAGTCGGGCCTGACCAAACTTTGGTGAGAGCTTCCTGTATGGTGACTGATGAGATGATTAGGTTTTTAGATGGCTATGATGATTTTATGATTTTTAATTATTTTTTATTGTTTATTGATGCTCACCTTGTGCATTGCTATCTATGCCCATCAGGAACCCTTGGTTGTATGTTGCATTGTGACTTTTGAGGGTTCCCTGATTCCAAGAACCTCTGTGTAGCGGTCCATTCGAGATTTAGACCATCTGGAGATATGCCCATCGGGAACCCTAGGTTGTATGTTGCATTTTGACTGTTGAGGGTTCCCGGGTTACAAGAAGCCCTGTGTAGCGGTCCATTCGAGATTCAGACCATCTGAGATATGCCCATTGGGAACCCTTGGTTGTATGTTGCATTTTGACTTGTGAAGGTTCCCTGATTCCATGAAGACCTGTGTTGCGGTCCATTCGAGATTCACACCATCTGAGAATGGTTATCATTGGATGGAACCTCAAGGCTTTAAATTAATTCACAAAACTTGTTACTGCAGGCTCTGGTACTTTAATTCCTCAGCAAGTAGGCCAGTAAAGTTTCTGGAGGTTTAGCAGATTCTTGAGGTGACAGGGGCAGTGGCATCTAATTATTTTAGGCCTGTATTCAAGAATATCTTTAATTTGAAAAACTTTTTTGCTGCTTCTTTTATTGAAAACGTGATTCCCAGTTGCTTCTCAATTCACACATTATTGTGATGTATGGGTGGCATGTCTGGATACGGATTAGAGAAACTATAACCAATTTTTTAGATGGCCTTTGATGCGCTTATGATGTGCAACAAGTAAACGGTTGGCAAAAACAGTTTGGGACCTGTTTTTGACAGTTAACAACCAACCAACGTGATAATTGAGGTGCCTATTAAATTTCATTCTGGTGGTTTAATAGCACCACTCATGCATGTGTCTCGGGCAGTTGAGCCGGATAAAAATGAAACTGTTGAAAATGAAACAATACACTAGCAGGTATGTGGAAGAAAATCTATATTTTGTGTGTTGCAGTCTTCTATGGGACTTTTATTGAAAACGTGATTCCCAGTTGCTTCTCAATTCACACATTATTGTGATGTATGGGCGGCATGTCTGGATACGGATTAGAGAAACTATAACCAATTTTTTAGATGGCCTTTGATGCGCTTATGATGTGCAACAAGTAAACGGTTGGCAAAAACAGTTTGGGACCTGTTTTTGACAGTTAACAACCAACCAACGTGATAATTGAGGTGCCTATTAAATTTCATTCTGGTGGTTTAATAGCACCACTCATGCATGTGTCTCGGGCAGTTGAGCCGGATAAAAATGAAACTGTTGAAAATGAAACAATACACTAGCAGGTATGTGGAAGAAAATCTATATTTTGTGTGTTGCAGTCTTCTATGGGACTATGCAGTCAGGTTGTTATTGTTAGTAGTTTTCTGGTGAACTTACGGGTCCCTTCTGCCCACTGCCAACTTACATAATTTTATCGAGCAAAGGAGAGCAAGCAGCACTGTAGTGAATGAGCAATGAGAGATTTGAGTTGCACCAGAGATTCCGGCTGTTTTCATGCAATACTGTCCACAACTAACTAATATTTGAAAGATTAGATGCATTTCACAGCTTTCACTTTCACAATTTCACGCTGTCAAAATTTTTTCTTTTTATTACTGTTTTAGGCGATTACCAAAGATGGGCATAATTTGTGAGTGTCACGACTGTTTCATTCTGAGCAGTCAAATTTCGCAATTATTTGTTACTGGTACAACATCATGTTTTTACTTTCTTCACCGAACATATTACGGTACCTATGAAATTATTTAAAACTAGGTCAAGATAGCCTATTTCTGGCCGGACCCACATCAATTTTGAACCTGTTTGCGTACCTCAAGCTTATCCCCGCCCCCAAAATAATAATGATAATGGTGGGCATATGTTAATGTGTTTCTATGCCAATAACCTGTTATCATACTTGCTCATGCATGATCTTTCTTGCCACTGATCAAGCTACACTTTCATGCATGCTGTAATCCCGCCGCAGCGCTTGCATTATGCAACTCGAGTCTATTATATGTATGGTACATACATGTATATCACGCAAACCATATCCTACATGACCAGAAAAAAAATTGGGCTGAGGGGTCAGCGCACCTTTTAGGTGCTAGCAATTCATGTTAATATATTTTATCGCATGTCCTGATAGGCCAGTGTTTGTGGCACATGCTCATCCTGTATAGGTTTGTGCAGATCGAGTCACATCGTCAAACTGTCATTCAGACATATACATATTCAGTATAATACTAGGAGCAGTGATTCCGTCACTCAGGTGATATAAAATATCCCAGCCCAAGTACCAAAATTGGTGTTATGTGGTATCAGTTGACAAATAGTTTCTCTGGAATTTTTAGCCCACCATCACCAGATGGTGGGCTGTTCAAATCGCTTCTTGTCCGTGGTCCGTCGTCCATCAGTCAGTCAGTCAGTCGTCCGTCCGTCCGTCCGTAAACAATTCTTGTTATCGCGATTTCTCAGGAATTTGGTACACAGGTTCCCCTTGGGGTCTAGTTGTGCAAGATACCTTTTTTGGTCCGATTCGAAAATCCAATATGGCCACCAGGCAGCCATCTTGGATTTCCCATGAAACCTTGTTATCGCGATTTCTCAGGAACTACTGCATGGATCTTTCTCAAATTTGGTACACAGGTTCCCCTTGGGGTCTAGTTGTGCAAGATACCTTTTTTGGTCCGATTCGAAAATCCAATATGGCCACCAGGCAGCCATCTTGGATTTCCCCATGAAACTTTATCATGATTTCTTAGGAACTGCTGCATGGATCTTTCTCAAATTTGGTACACAGGTTCCCCTTGGGATCTAGTTGTGCAAGATTCCTTTTCTGGTCCGATTCGAAAATCCAATATGGCCACCAGGCGGCCATCTTGGATTTCCTCCTTGAAACTTTGTTATCGTGATTTCTCAGGAAGTACTGCATGCATCTTTCTCAAATTTGGTACACAGGTTCCCCTTGGGGTCTAGTTGTGCAAGATACCTTTTCTGGTCCGATTCGAAAATCCAATATGGCCACCAGGCAGCCATCTTGGATTTCCCCATGAAATCTTATCACAATTTCTCAGGAACTACGGCATGGATCTTTCTCAAATTTGGTACACAGGTTCCCCTTGGGGTCTAGTTGTGCAAGAAACCTTTTTTGGTCCGTTTCGAAAATCCAATATGGCCACCAGGCAGCCATCTTGGATTTCCCCATGAAATATTGTTATCGTCATTTTACAGGAACTACTGTATGGATCTTTCTCAAATTTGGTACACAGATTCCCCTTGGGGTCTAGTTGTGCAAGATACCTTTTCTGGTCCGATTCGAAAATCCAATATGGCCACCAGGCAGCCATCTTGGATTTCCCCCATGAAACCTTGTTATCGCGATTTCTCAGGAACTTCTGCATGGATCTTTCTCAAATTTGGTACACAGGTTCCCCTTGGGGTCTAGTTGTGCAAGATACCTTTTCTGGTCCGATTCGAAAATCCAATATGGCCACCAGGCAGTCATCTTGGATC
Source organism: Hanleya hanleyi (assembly GCA_036873755.1). Classification (NCBI taxonomy): domain Eukaryota; kingdom Metazoa; phylum Mollusca; class Polyplacophora; order Lepidopleurida; family Hanleyidae; genus Hanleya; species Hanleya hanleyi. The sequence continues at coordinate 15,909 of JAVTVY010051846.1, forward strand.
TCTCCATGAAACTTTATCATCATTTCTCAGGAAGTACTGCATGATCCAGGCGGCCATCTTGGATTTCCCTATGAAACTTTGTTATTGCGATTTCTCAGGAACTACTGCATGGATCTTTGTCAAATTTGGTACACAGGTTCCCCTTGTCGTCTAGTTGTGCAAGAAACCTTTTCTGGTCCGATTCGATAATCCAATATGGCCAACAGGTCATTTCTCAGCAAATACTGCAGGGATCTTTCTCAAATTTGGTACATAGGTCCCTTGGGGTCTAGTTGTGCAAAACACCTTTTTCGGTCCGATTTGAAAATCCAATATGGCCACCAGGCGCCCATCTTGGATTTCCCAATGAAACTTTGTTATCGTGATTTCTCAAGAAGTACTGCATGGATCTTCCTCACATAGGTACATAGGTCCCTTGGGGTCTAGTTGTGCAAAACACCTTTTTCGGTCCGATTTGAAAATCCAATATGGCCACCAGGCGCCCATCTTGGATTTCCCAATGAAACTTTGTTATCGTGATTTCTCAAGAAGTACTGCATGGATCTTCCTCAGATGTTCCTCAAATTTGGTACACAGATTCCCCTTGTTGCCCAGTTGTGCAAGATACCTTTTTTGGTCCGATTCGAAAATCCAATATGGCCACCAGGTGGCCATCTTGAATTTCCCCTTGAGACGTAGTTATCGTGAATTCTCAGGAAATATTTCATGGATCTTTCCGAAATTTGGTACACAGGTACATAGTTGTGCAAGATATCTTTTTGATCCGATTCGAAAATCCAGGTTACGCTTCAAATTAATACGGTATTCCGGAGTTGTGACTTCGCATCACAAGAGTCGGCGGATCAAACGGTGGGGCATATTCTATATATTGACTACAAAGAATATCCATACCTTCACCTTCCATATCAAGGAGTTCAAACAAATAATTAGGAATTGAAATGTATTTCTTCAAATTTTAAATCAGTTTTCTTTAGTCCATGCAGTTGCAAGTGAACTGCCCCACCCTTTCGTCTGCCGGCGGGTCGGCTACATGAAGGGACGTCACTCTTGTGACACAACGTCCAACTCGACAACTGTAGACTACTGCATGTTTCGATCTAAGGGAGACAATCAAGATTCAGACACTTGCGAAGTTTCAACATTACTACGCGGACCGGATCCCTTCAGTATTAAGTATTGTACCATCTTACTATTTTCGAGCATGGTATCTTAAAAGAGCCCAGTAACCAGAACAGAATTAGAGTCTGTTCCTAATTATAAAATCTTAAGTATGTTTCATAGCTCATGCCAAAGTGTCAAAGATATTTGTCTTCGCTTCCTGTACCCAATGACGACACGTGCAAAAAAAAAAAATACTACAAAACGAAGACGAAGGATCCTCCGTACATATACATTCACTTTCAGACTAACTTTGCTCATTTCTCCTGTACTATAACAACCGACATAAGAACAGTTTCTAGAAATCTTGAAACTCCTGAAACTTAGAAAGATTATATCTTGGTGTTTTCCAGTGTCCCTTTTTCGATCTTTTTCGCTCAGATTCGAAATTCTGTCAACAAAATTGCAAATCAATTGTTCGTTCTTAGTAACAATGGACAAACAGATCCTCTTGTTATTAGCTTACAGTTATCGGACAATGGTGGGCGCCAAGATCCTTCAGGATCTCTCGTTTCTTGTTGGGACTATAATGATAGGTTTTCCCTGTTATTAAGACTGCCGCGAAGCGTCGCAGTCTTATTGAATCAGCTTGGTCTCATGGGGGCCAAAATCGCTTTGTCCGCAAGATTGCGAAAAAACAAAGCAGAGTTGAGACTTACCGTCACAGTGCCAAATGTGGAGAAGATATTGAACTAGAAATTCGTACCAATTTGGGCTGTCTCAGATAAACGGAAGTCTGTTTTTCAAGCCCAAATTGTTTGTGTAAAATTCTCAACCGGAAGCCAAAATCCAAAATCTCCCCGAAAAAACTGCGCGGAAATGTCTTTGCGCATACTGTAAAATGGGCTCTCGCGAGACTTTTACGACAGCTTCTTGGGAGTGATCTCCCTTTATGTAATTAATCTTCTCGGTGAGGGCGCTGTGGTTAGCGAAGCTTGAAAGGCAAAACTAATGGATAAATAAAAAGAACTGCACTAGATTGATGGCACGATCTGGCCTGTATTTCTATCAAGTGTTCATGCCTGGCAACAGCAATTCGATAACCAGAACGAGCGGAGTGGTCGTTTTATTGCGGAGAATAAAAGCTGAATTAAACTTTGTCACTGAGTATTTTAATCGGAAGAAAATCATGCTTGCCAACACGGGCAGCTAACACATGAACATGAACGTTGCGTTGCCCGTGCCGATTTTGACTTGCTCCAGACACGCTAACGTAGCACTCGCGAGTTGATCTAGTGAAGGCAACAACAACAACAACAATTATTTTGCTTGATTATTTGTCACGACATTTTCATTTGGGAACTCGACTTATCTCTTGAAGAATTCAATATTTATCCACTATAACACTTTTTTTTTTTTGCGCGTATTTCGCGCGCATTTTCCCATCGATAAAAAACAATTGTTTGGGGCAAAACTCAATTTCAAAATTTCTGTTGTTGTTGTTGTTTATCTGTAAATCCACTCTTAACTCGATGGGTATTTTCCACTGGTGCCACAAGAAAAAATCACATGGTGCTATATTCCCAAAATGCTGTTTGTTCTCTTATGCTTGAGAAAGTAGGCGGCGGGCGGTTTCTCAAAAATTCAATTCTTCAAATTCAAGTTTTTATTCTGGGTCTAATACTATTAACATAGATGAAAAAGTGGCTAACCCCCCCCCCCCCACTGCTGTTATGATATTTAAGAAAATATTGTTCCAACAAATTTAATCTCATAATTGAACCTATTGCTGACATGTTACACTGAACTCCCTAATAGTGGAACAGTCTGGGGAGAGAAATGAGCCCACCGAGTCGACATCCATCTTAGCTGCTAAGGGCATTTCACGTTTCACTTAACACTGCCCTTAGCTTATCGCTATGATTCGGCATGTATTCCACACGGTGCCACCTATCAGCCGCAAAGGACATATTTCTGGAGGGACATAATCCTGTTCGAAAGTTGTTCCTGAAGCATCAAGTCACATGCCCGCCGCATTTAAACGAGCCAATGAAATTATCTGTATTTAAATATTTTGACCTGGGCATTTCAGACATGTCAGTCTCACTTGAGTGCAGAGGCGCAAGACTGGGGGATTCTATGCGAGACAAAAACGAAGTTGTGCGAATTAGCTACTTTAGTTCTCACTCTAATGGAGCATGCTTATTTGTTTTTCTTAAGAAAAATCATATTACAAACGACCGTACCTATTTCAAAAAAATAAAATCGGCGACAGTTCACAGGAAAATGATATGCTTTTTATTTTGTGATAGGGGCATTTCAAGGCCCACCAAGAGATCATTTCAGTCGATGGCTTTCTGGAGGTGTGTCTTCGTTTTATGAATGTGATTGCGCCGTTGTCGGATCTCACGGGACCAATCGGATGTGACCAATTGGGAAATGCCCTAATATACTCGGATATCACCCATTACTGCATGGCTATGAGCAGAAGTTTCTACGTTTGATCGTGCCATGCGTTAGGATGATGATCAACATCATGAAGTGAGGACACTGATCTTGGCAATGCAGAGCTAGAGGAAGGAGATAAATCTGTCAGTGTCGTCAACGTCTCCCGATCGAGGGAAGAAAAACGTGTGTTCAAATTCTACAACGCATGAAAAAAATAGAGAAACTAGTTGGAATACATGACAGTATGGTGATAACAAAAATTTTCAGAAGGGGTGACAAGCTGAAGTACCAGGAAGACAAGTAAAAAAATAGTTACTTCTGGATGGTAACTTTCAAAAACCTGAACGGATTCTTTGCAGATTTGGTATGTGGATAACGAGGATATCACTCGAGATTGCTTTCCATGCTGGGTACTGACTGTTAAGGTTCCAAGCCAAATCAGTAGTTTCAATGTCGGTGGACTTCAGACGCTCTGATTTTCATTAAAATTTTCTCTGAAGCATCAAATTAATTAATGGGATAAATTATCAAATTATTGTGCTTCGTACCTTTCCTCCTGTTATGACTGTCAAAGGTAACTAAAGCATTACACATAACACACATGATGAAATTTTGGGAAATAGGAAAAACTATGTATTTCTAAAGATCACAGTCAAACATCAAAACCATAAAATCACACAGATAACGGCAGGCTTTCGAAGTCCACGAGTTCTAGTTACAATTGGTATCTCTGGAATGATGTAACACTTTGCCAAGTTGCTATTACAATGGTTCCTTCAGGTCACTAATGAAGCCATAATAATGATTAGCAATTGGGAAATAATTACTGATGGTGGTGAAAATGCTGGCCTACTGACAAGAAGTCCTATGAACCCACAGGTCAAGCCTATTAATTACTGTGAAGAACTAAAAGCCCCTTAAATAAGTCCTCGTTAAGTATTGCCAGAAGCTGCTGTCACCGAACTCTGGATTGTAATTAGTAAGTTGGTCTTGTGAAAGCAACTTCCAGTCTGAAACTGGAGATACTTTTTCATTTCATTATGGTTAGCATCCTCTTTTAGCATGAGACAGTAAAAAGTGGATGTTCATTACTCCTTTGTTTTTCTTCTTTTTTTACCAGACATTTGGAGAAGTTACGAGAGCTGCATGGGATAGAAATACTACACGGTTGTATGAAGCATGAGAGATGACATTTTCCCTGCTGAATATGACATTAACTTATTGAAATAATTAGTTTAATATAGACAATGAGATATTGCTTGATTGCAAGACTTATTTTCATTAAACTAGAATTGGTCTTATTATCAATAAACATATCTTTCTGTACACAAAGTCTTAACATTTATATTATCTTGAATTATATTCTTTCTTTCCAGTTTGTTAAAAAATTTCCTTCTCAACGAACTACCTGTAGTCTAGACACTGGTAGGATCATTTTGATATGCTCTCTGTGCAAGTTTGTTTGTGTGCATCACAATTTCTTGTTAGTACAATAATTTTGAAAGCATTCTGTAAATCCACACCAAATTTTCACTGAAGATATATTGGGCAAACAGCTCTCATGCTACTCATACCAAGGCCAATAGTTCATTGTGTTATGGAATGTGACATCACTATGACGTAATCAGACTGGCTGTCTTGGATTTCTTTTCACATTTTCTGGTGAAGCTCAACTCCAAGGTTTAATACGGGAAGTTTCAATGCCAATAACCCAAGTAGTAAGAAATATATTTGAAGAGCCCGACCCGGTACATGCCAGGTGGCGCCCCTTTGCCAATAGGCGGCATTTCCGACTTGCTTCTATAGTCATAATCATTCGTCATTGTGATATGTATCTTTGTACTAATTTTCATGCTTGTTGCAGAAACTGCACAAATATTGCCCTGTCCCACTGGACTTATTAGTTGGACTCTCCGTTCCATGAACCAGTAACTGTAGTAGCCTTCAATGTCTTGGAGAGTCATCTTAGGTGGTGAGAACATCCTCTCACTTGGATTTGACAGTCTGGAGATGCACGGTCATAATGTCGTCTGCATTCACAGTTAGTAAACCCATTGCTGAACAGCGCTGGCACTCACTAGTGGCTGACTTGCTTAACAACCATCAGTTCAACGTTCTACTTTTCCTCATGCTTAGTAACAGGCTTAGTTTCACTTCCATTGAGTATCACAAGTGTTGTGGAAACTGTCCAGATTTGGATCAGCAAAAACCCATCCATACAGAGATCAGAAATGACATTGACTGTTGCCCCACAGTTCAGCTGGAACTGTACAGTATTGGAAATATGGGCTTCTGGAGCCGCATGTGCAATGGGAACTTTTGTCGTCATGAATTCTTGACCTTGTCAACTTTTAACCACATAACCTTTTGACCTTTATAACATTGTGTTACACATTCTTGTTCGACCAATAACTTGAGAACTATTGAACCGATCGAACTTCAAACTTGGAGAGTGTCTAGACATCGGTGAGAGGTCAGGATGGTTGTTTGCTTTTCAGTTACCTGTGTAATCCAAGATGACCACCATCAGCCATCTTTGATTGTCAGAATTTGGGATCCTTTCACATTTCTTGTCCGACCAATAACTCGAGCCCTATTGAACCAATCGACTTCAAACTTGGATAGTGTCTTCACATGGGTGAGAAGATGGTTGGGATTGCTTTTCGGTTACCTGTGTAATCCAAGATGGCCACCATAGTATAGGCTCTGGGGGGGTTTCTGTGTACATCTCTCTTTTACAGCAAAACTTGGTATTTTCCTGTTCTGTATGTTGAGACCCTTGGAAAAAGTTTGGGTAACACTCCCAGATCAAGTACGTTTTTTCTGTACAGCCTAATACATGATTACGCCTTGACGCCAATCAGCCAAAATAGCAAATTTCTGTTTTCATGGAATAATTCAAGAGTAGCCAGCATTAGATTCAAGTGTAACATTTATTTATCATGTTTAGACATAACTAACACATTTTTAGCATGGTTCAATACCATAATCCTTCATTTTCAGCACAAAAAGACGCTATTTGGCGAAATTTTGCCCAAAAATCACTTTCAATTTGAAAGTCGCTCAAAATTCGATCACCCCTCATACACCCAATTTTGTAGATAAAGCAACCAAAATTGGTCAGAAGTTTCCTTATTAAGTCTTTTGATAACTCCATGCATCATATTTATGATTCAGGGTATTGTATGGTGACAAATGTCAACAAAGGTTATCCCTACCCCCAAAAAGCGGCATTAACCAAATTTGGTTAAATTGGTCTAACTTTAAAAGTAAGTCTGATATGAAGTTGGTTTTGGTGTCTATGCATGGGTTTTTGATACCAAGCTATACATTGAAACCATAATCAACCCCTTTTGAGTTAACCTAATTTGCATAAATTCAAAATGGCTGCCAAAAGCTCCAGATTATGTCATCAGTCAAGAAGGACAAAGACAAAGTAAGTGTTACAGTAAGTCCAATAGAGTTTTTTTGTATGGATCTGTGGTCTTACAATCATGAAATATCACTGCTTAATCAATGTACGTAGGCCTATAGCTATTCAAATTGATTAATTTGCATAAATCCAAGATGGCAGCCATGTACAGACAAAATTGACAGTGGTTAATTACATGCCCAGGCATGATTAATCGCGATTTTTAACGCAAACGCAAACAAAACTGTTTGAGTACAATCCATCCAGTGATAATCTCTCTCAGAACTACTTGAGAAGGTGCTGCCATCTACCTTAAGGAATCTACAACATCTTGAAGCCATGTGCATTTCAGGAAGCAGACATTTTGTTTTGGACCTGTTCTTTGTTCGCTTGAGGAGCTACCCATTCGTTCCATGGAAACTGTGCCTTGTCCGATGAAAGGGTATAGAGTATGACAAACAACCCAAATAGGATTTCAGCAGCAATGTTCATACCATGATAATTTGTTTCCTGATCCTTCTAATTGGTCAACATGCATATCCAATAGGCCTATGTTTGTCACGAAGGCTATACTCCAGAAGTATTTTTTATTGATAGATACTTGGTATATACCGGATTAATGTAACTTTATCATCTCCATGATTGGTCTTTGTCATCTTCTGGCACTCTAACAGCGTTATATATGTCATAATTTGAGTGAAATAAACCTTTAAAAACAAGACCTATGACTAGTAAAGTGGTGCCCTCTTTTTTGAGTTGTTGAACTAAATTTCCACTATTTTCGATGCATAGTATGTTGCAAATTGCTTGAATACGGATAAGTATATCACTGTGGCTTATCAGTCTTTCACATTTCATATTTTCAGTATACAGTCGGTCCTTGCCAGTGGTTACTTAGAATTAGAGCATCAGAACGTCAAGGATTTGTTGGTAACGATTGAATCTGTAACACTCTCAGGACCGCCCGAAGACAGTTCGTTTGATGCGACTCGTTTGATGCGACTGCGACTCGGAAGAGCCTCGCTAAATGCCAAGACCCTTCGCTTTCTAAGCAGGAAGAAGATAGAAGTACTCGTTCCCAGGCTGTCCGCCATCCACCAAATAGAGAGACGACCACGACAGCCTTACGACAAGTGAAGTGTATTATCTGTGACAGTAAATCGCATAAACAATGCGAATCTTGAAGGTAACACGTTCGGGTGAAGAAATCATCTTGAAACAAGTTTTGTCGCAACTAGAAAGGCTGAAGCACGACCTGATTCACTGATGCGATATTTTGTGCACTGTTGTTTGTGGGATTTACTGTCGCAGATAATACACTTCACTTGTCGTAAGGCTGTTGTGGTCGTCTCTGTATTCGGTGGATGGAGGACAACCTGGGAACGAGTACTTCTATCTTCTTCCTGCTTAGAATGCGAAGGGTCTTGGCATTTAGCGAGACTCTTCCTTTTTCTATAGAGAACAAAAGTCATGGTGTACTTTTTATAACATTCATTGGTCACATGATAAACAAACTCATCTCCTTTAACCAGCTTAAGTCGCTTGGGAACTTGATCATTGTGGACGTCACTTGCTTCTCGTATCCTTTTGCAACCATTACTTGTGCTCATGGTTTTATTCCCTGTGCTTTTCTGGCAGATGCTGATTTAGTTACATCACACGAACTTCGGGCCATCCTGAGAGTGTTACAGACTCCACCGTTAACAACAAATCCTTGACGTTGATGCAATCCGAAACTGTTGATGCTCTAAGTCTAACTAACCACTGGCAAGGACCGACTGTATACTGAAAATATGAAATGTAAAAGACTGATAAGCCACAGTGATATATTTATCCGTATTTAAGCAATTTTCAACACACTATGCATCGAAAATAGTGGAAATTTAGTTCAACAAGTCCAAAAAACAGAGCACCACTTATTGGTTATAGGTCTTGCTTTTAATGGCTTATTTTACTCAAATTATGACATATATAACGCTGTTAGAGTGCCAGAAGATGACAAAGACCAATCATGGAGATGTTAAAGTTACATTAATCCAATATATACCAAGTATCTATCAATAAAAAATACTTCTGGAGTTTGGCCCTCGTGACAAACATAGGCCTATTGGATATGCATGTTGACCAATTAGAAGGATCAGGAAACAAATTATCATGATATGAACATGCTGAAACCCTATTTGGGTTGTTCCTCATAATAATCTATAACCTTTCATCGGACAAGGCACAGACGCAGTTTCCATAGAACGAATGGGTAGCTCCTCAAGCGAACAAAGAACAGGTCCAAAACAAAATGTCTGCTTCCTGAAATGCACATGGCTTCAAAATGTTGTAGTTTCCTTAAGGTAGATGGCAGCACCTTCTTAAGTAGTTCTGAGAGAGATAATCACTGGATGGACTTTACTCGAACAGTTTTGTTTGCGTTTGCGTTAAAAATCGCGATTAATCATGCCTGGGCATGTAATTAACCACTGTCAATTTTGTCTGTACATGGCTGCCATCTTGGATTTATGCAAATTAGATCAACTCAAAAGGGGTTGATTATGGTTCCAATGAATAGCTTGGTATCAAAAACCCATAAATAGGCACCAAAACCAATTTCATATCAGACTTACTTTTAAAGGTAGACACTATACAATACCCTGAATCATAAATATGATGCCTGCAGTTATCAAAAGTCTTGATAAGGAAACTTCTTACCAATTTTGGTTGCTTTATCTACAAAATTGGGTGTCTGAGGGGTGATAGAATTTTGAGCGACTTTCAAACTGAAAGTGATTTTGGGGCAAAATTTCACTAAATAGTGTATTTTTTGCTGAAAAAGAAGGTTTATGGTATTGAACCATGCTAAAAATGTGTTAGTTATGTCTAAACATGATAAATAAATGTTACATTTGAATCTAATTCTGTCTACCAGTGAATTATTATATGAAGATTTAATTTCAGCATTTT
>JAVTVY010051847.1:0-26466 GCA_036873755.1 Hanleya hanleyi
GGAAGCAAACAGTTGTGTTTGATCAGCGATAGCTCGCAAAACCTAATACAACGTGGAGAGGTACACACAAATGATAATCATGGCGTAGTTACCATGGTTACAGGGACTCCATAACAACCCGACAGTAGCCCATTTGAGCAGCAAAAACAGGTTAATTTATTGAAAGTGATAGTGACCCCAGACCCCGTTTTGGGCAAAAACTAAAAAAGTCCTGCTGGAAAAGTTTGTTGGGTACAAATGCGTTCCATGGACACCAGAAACATTTTCTAGATGGAAAACCTGGCAAACTCGCTTCAGGATTATTTTGATAAACAGTAAATCTATAGGTTAACCTCCCTTAAGCAAAGTCGAGAAATATTACTCTTTTTTTATCCGACCCTCATCCTGTGACGTTCTTTTTAATAACTTCTTAACAGATGAATATTGGGCCTTCAAACTTTGCAGCTCACTAGGCCACATAACTAATACCGGTAGGCCTATATACATATACGCCTCTTCATCATGCAGAAAATGAGTCATAGAAACTGATGACCGGAACTCCAATCCATCCATTCATACACCGACTTCCGATTTCTCGTTGGTTGTTATATAATTCCAGCTTTCAAGTATGGCATTCATGCCCATATACGACGAGAGACGACAGAGACAAATGCATGCCATTTGTAGAGAGCGTGGGAATTTAACTTCCGAAGTTCTGAGCGGTATACGTGTGAGTGTCAAATGTCCTATCAAACGCGGATGTTGGAGAAAAAGATTATGGCCATTATGGACAAATGATATAATTTGCGGGAAATGACGAGTTCCTGCATATTTGAAATTCCCCAAACATCTAATAAAATTCATCTGGTTTGATAATAGTGATCTTTTCTGTGGGACGATAAAGCATTACGAAGCTTGGCAAGCTGCTGAAATCTTCTGTGTACAGAAGTGCACACGGTCGGGTAAATATGCAAGTTTTTCTGTATACATGCATGAGCTTGGGCGACACGCTAAAGTTCGAAAGTATGGGTCTGAAATATGTTTTGCACAGTGACTTGGGTAGCAGGGGGTGTCTTCGTCGATGTTGTTGTTGTGATTATATAATATATTGTTTCAAGAATATAATTATTTCCCACGTTTTCATACACCACAATGACAGTGGATTTCATAAAAATGCTTTCTATACGACCTACATCGATCTACATACCCCTCCTCTAGTCTTAGATCTCCATCTAAATATCGGAGATCAAGTAGAGGAGGGGTATGTAGATCGATGTAGGTCGTATAGAAAACATTTTTATGAAATCCACTGTCATTGTGGTGTATGAAAACGTGGGAAATAATTATATTCTTAAAATATATATATATAATCACAACAACAATAACATCATTTGAGTAGTAAGGGTGTGCGCGCCTCATACTCTCTGCTAAATAACATTTCTGGAATGTTCCATTAAATATTAGCTGCCATTTATTTGAATCTCTGATCAAGCCCATACTACTTTATGGGTCTGACGTCTGGGGAGCAGACATCTTGCTGTTTAAAAACTCCGATACGATTTTGGTAGAGAAAACACAACTAGGATTTTACAAAAGTCTGCAAGTTCACAAATCTACTCAGCCGGTGAATACGGCGTGAATTAGGTGTACCCCTTAACCCATGATATCATAATCCGGTCAGTAAAATTAGACACTTAAATGTCCAAGGTTCCCGTGATAGATTGACCTATCATGCTCTAACAAGAGCAAAAAGTATTATGTGCTAAGAGAATCGGTTGGCTCTATAAACTCAAAGGTTTTCTTGGCAATGAGCTTGACGTTGATATTGACAACACACAGTGCCACGAATTACAAAAGTCCCTCGATACACTGTTTCAGGGTCGATTTAAAGCTTCTCTTCAGCATCCAATAGCAGATACAGGGTCAAATAACAAGATGAGAACATATATCGGTTGTTCAAAGAGAACATCAAATTTGAACCATATCTAATAATGTGTAAAAATACAGAATCTAGAAGATTTTTCACAAAACTCCGACTAAGTAACCATACGCTTAAAATCGAGACCGGACGACATTGTGTGACCGGTGTAATTTAATAGAGGACGAGATGCACTTTGTGTTGTCTTGCTCAATTCATGATGCTCAAGGGATATCCTGTTCATCAAGGTCACGGCCAGTTACCCTGGCTTTGATGAATTGTCCGATAAAGATAAATTTATCTTCTTCATGTCATTGGTGGATGAACCTTTAACTAGCACAATACGCAATACAGTATACAACTGGTGCATGTACATCACGGTAAATGTGTTAAAACTGTGTTAAATGTGTTAACTGTGTTAAAGTTAAAACGGTATAGACAGGAAGCCGCCATAATTGCCCCCAATATTTTATCATGCAGCATATATATATATCAATGTGTCTGTTCTGTATTGATTTGATTTTATTATTCTGTTATTATGTACTCTACCCTACTGGGTGTTCGTACAATAAAGTTGAATCTTGAATCGACGAAGACTCCCCCTGCCACCCAAGTTACTGTGCTGTTTTGGACGGAATTCTCATAAGATTCACTTCGCCGAAAAGTTGACCATCATTCCAATAAATATTGTGAGATCTGTTGTGTGTAAATGACTGCTCAGTATCACCAGCAGGGCTTTTGTTGATGATGGCGATATAACATATATAATAATTTTCTATAGAATTTTCGACCAACTCCAGGTTTAAGACTTGCGTGTCGCCCACCCTAGCTTCGTAGTATGTATGTGTTCGTGTATTGATAGGCCTATATGGATGTTCTTTCTGCACACTATAGTACTTATTGCTTAAAAGAACACAGTTGTATCACTGCGAATGATATGCATATGTTGACAAACTAATTTTTGTGTATACTTCTTGTACGCTTGTTCTGAGGGTGTACACTCCCTCTCCCACCTTCCAAAACATGATATTGTAAGTAGTGTAACAAGGTGAGTCCTGTGACATGAGCAAGAGTGGGTACAGGTTCAGTGTTGGATTTTGGGGTTGTCGGGTATGGAGTTGTTGAGTGGCGAATTTCTGAGGATCCCTTTGTGGCCACCATTTTACATTAACGCTTGATCCTCATCCTCGCTATACCAGGCTTTTGTTTGAAAAGCGAATAACTCACAGAACAAATGCTACATTTGCTGCTTTTACGAATCGCGATTCCAAAGACCGGTGAATCCAACCAGTCCACAAGGATACACGTCCGCTCAGTGGGGTAGGTTACATTGAAATAATTTTAATTCGAATATCGATAACATATACATTAAATATATTAGCATTTAGACCTAAGAATCTATATATTCAGAAATTTGCCCCCTCCTATATACATCGATATAGGCTAGCTAAAGTGTTCATTTTTTTTCTCCAGGAAATCTTGCTTGACTGTATACTCGGTTTACTGTATGCAGTTAAAACAAGACTGGGAACAGACAAAATGACGGAAACATTGCTCTATTCCATGGACCAAAGAGCGTATGAGGATGATTATAATGATGACGAAGATTCTGTACTGACAGAAGTTATTTCAGAAACCAGCGAAAGACAAGAGGGAGACCACTCATGTAAGCTTTTTTTCTCTTCTCTATCCATAGTTTCTTTCGGTTATCCTTTCGCTCACCTAATACATTTCAAATTTAGGAAAAACCAATTTCGCCTCATGAATAAAACAATCTTGGGTATATTGACGTTATGTGTTTATAGTTAATAAAATATTCAAAATTTTATTTGGCGTTTCCGTAATTCTTCCATGCTCATAGTGGTAACAACGACAACATCGATTAATCAGCATTGTTTTATTGGTTTGAGACGCGGTCATGTGCACGATTCCATCTATCTAGACAGATTCTGTAGTGTGATCGCCACTTCGTGTTTGTCGATTCTGGTCCAGTCAACCAATCAACTGACAGAACTATAGCACTTCCGATTTAACTTCCGGTCCTATTGTGTAATTCTCCCATTCACATGATTCAGTAGGTGAAGGAAATTGACGGAACCTTAGTGCAGTATATAACTAGAAATAATGTCGCGAAGATGTTCTATAGTATATAGAACACTCGCTTCAGTTTGAGGCGACCAGTCCTCCAAGCGACACAAATTAGCTGATATTTCTCTACATTATTACACTTATCATTCTTTTTAGATGGCTGTCTTCCTCACACGAGTTTGTCTTCACCACCTGATTCCGGTACTGATAGGCCTGATAGCGCTTTGTTAGTGCACACGTCAAGGTAATACTGCCATCTTCCTTGAGGCCATTACTCCCTTTGATACAGGCTATCATTGGATACACACACCATTAAGGAATAAGAGCTTTAGTTAAAGTCGATTTTAAGAAATATAAAACATCAGTTCACAGAGGAGCTATTATCACCGTTAAGGCCACTCACAGGGCCTCGTTACCGTTGTTAATAGGTTAATTAGGTTGATTTGAGGGAGTGGGGTTCGCGGCAGTAAAGAAAAGTATCCTTGTCAAGAAGGGACCAGATGGGGCTGATACAAATGGAGAATAAGGGTATGAGTACAAGCGTCAGATCCGGCATTCGATATCCAGCCGTCGTCCACAATAGAACTTCCCGTAAATAATCGAAAGAGATCGGTAGACATCGACAATTACAGACAGGCTTCAAAGGACAATCAACAAAGTTTCTTTTTTATAAGAATGAAGCGGACAACACTTTTCAACAATGAGATGAAATGTCAAATGAAGGTCTTCTTTGCTGATTCCCATCACACGTTTTCACCTGTATGAAATGATATTAAATCGGCATTGCGTTTCTCTGGAAAATCCTAATAATTGTCATATCTGCCTTTCAGCGATTCATGTTTGAATAATCCGTCTGCAGCTGACAAACGTAGATACCTGGAGGACTTGGATTGGTATGACGGCGAACTGGAGGAGGGGGACTGCGCCGTGGAGACAACAGCGTGTTGCACAGGGCTCTCGGACCAGCAAATAGTCCCCAAAATCCGATACATTCTTATTTGTGTCTACTTTGCTATCTATTCTGTGCTCATGATAACATTTTCTAGATGTTCAGAAGAAGTATCTCATAGTGCGGATAACCGGAGACAAATAATGAACAGCGTCAATGGATCGATCACGCACGCGTGTAGCGGTTTGGAGAACTTTCTCCGCAGTATTAGATTGCCTCTCATTTCTATAATTGGAGCCATTTTACTGTCTTTGGTAACCAGAGGGGTGATGTTTCTAGTCGCTCTCTGGCGGAGTACGCTAAAATGCGCCTGGGCAACCACCGTGGGTCCTTTCCGTCGCCCAAAAAATGTCCTAATCGTTGTTGTTGTAATTTTTGCCTATTATGTGGTGTCAGTTAAGGCCTTCAACGAAGAGCCTTATTTCGAGTGGGAGGAGGCCTTCGCGCCGGCAGGATTGGCTACACTCATCGTTGTGACACTTGGGTTCGAGGCCGATACGGACTTCGAGGAAAGATTTAAAAGAAAGGAGGAGAAGGATGGGTATGTTTACGGTCTGGCGCATCAGTATTTTAAGTCTTCCTTAAAACCCCTATTGAGGCCAGATGGGAAACGCAAAGCCGTGATGGAAAAATGGAATAATTATGGCCCTTCCGAAATGCTCCTTGTCCTGCTTGTCGAGTCGTATTATCTGGTTGAAGAGTTCTTTACCAACGGAGACTATTCCGAAGAAGCTAGTTTTGTGGAAAACGTTGACGGGATATATCTGATGAGACTTGCCGTAGCTAAAGAGGAAGAGAATGCCGTGTACGTGAATGTCCCCATTCTTCTTAATGAACATTTACTGGTCATTGACGAATGGTTCTCGAAGACAAGTCATGTGACCATACCAATTGAGGAACAGAAATTGGAGTATGTCGAATCGTTACGGAATTTCCTCAGGGACGAGAGTCTTCCGATGGGTGGTGCTATGGGGAGGGTTTTCTTCATCCACGTGCCAGAGGAAGCCGATATCAGATCCATACCGAAACGTGTTAGACAAGCGATATACAAGGAATTGGGTCGACCAAACACGGACAAATTCTTAGAAAATGCGAAGCTAGCTGACAAAGGGACAGAGGAATTGAACAACGATTCCGGAAACGATTCTGATTCCCAGAGATCAGTGGATTCTCAAGGATCTCTGGATCACCAGGGATCACTGGATTTTCGTGGATCTTTGGATTACCGGGAATCACTGCATTCCCAGGGATCACCGCATGAAAGGGAGAACTAGACAGAAGTCGACGGGGAAACTATTTTGCCTCTCTTTGGTATACATTCGAACAACGATATGTTTGGAAAGGATAAACAAAAATAGCTAAAAACTGTTCTCCTGTTGAAATCCCCAGACGAAGTGCGTTTGTTGAAATCTATTTCAGTTTCACAGAAACCTAGTAGTAATTCGTTTGGTCCATTGCTGCCTTTTGTACAGCTCTGCACCTCTGGTGTCAGACTTGGATAAATGTTTTAGCAAAATTTATATTACACTGTAGTCCATCATCAAAACGTCATGGTTTCAGTGTTTGTTAGCTGAGTGATCTTGGATATAGATAACGCTGATTTTAGCGAGGATTCCTGATGGCGTGGTTCAGATTTCAAATTCGTAAGGCTACAGAAACAGGCTGTTTGTGGTGTATAGACATTTATTGTGAAACTCACCAGTTTGACTCAGTCTGTCACTAAACTATGGCTCCACGGACGATCCGCGATATGTCTAAAAACCAAAAGCTCACGTCGCTGGTCTTATCTCTAGTTGGCGCAGATCTTTATGCCCACGCTGATTGGCTGTTTTGTTATCTACTCAGACAATAACCTTAGATGTAAATACTGAGCAGTCTCAATCAGAATAGCGACATAAAGCTTGCGGTCTTTAGATATATCGGAGATCTTCCCTGGTGCCCAGGTTTGTCTGTCACCACTAAGGCGGACAGGCTGCCCAACACGCTATCTGATCAATGACTAAATGTTGAAGATAGTATCAGCCTCACCTCATCCTCGTTGTACATAATCCTGCCACTTCATATCAGCAGTCGGAAAGACAGTGGAATTATGAAAGAAACTTGCAGTGATTTCCGATCACTAAACTAAAGAACGACATGAGATTCGTATGTGCTTCCAAAAATGTAGGGACGTTATCGTCGCATGTCAGACATTTGTCGACTTTAATATGATACCGAAATTAGAATGTATCGCTACTCTTGGGCATGTCCGCTGCACATTTCGTTAAAGGAAGGTGTATCCCATTGGGTGGAGGGGAACACTATATACATATTCGAACCTGCCAGTTCAGACAATGTGCGAGGAACTATATAAGGCAAATTACCATGATTGTCCCGTTAATGAATTCTGACGGTGGATGATGGTGTGTTTGATGGAGGGTGGACAATTTCAAAATATTAATTCTTCTGGATGTATTTTTGAGTCCAAATATTAAGAAATTCTGACAATTGTAGCGCCCACTTTACTCTCTCTTGAGCATGTCACCATGTCTTCTCAACTTATCGTTGGGAACTGTAAATCGGCTCAGCTTCTAAAGATGTTAGCCTGTCTGGCGAGTGCAGTGTTGCAAGATATGAAACTCGTCATTTCCCCGTGTTTCAAAACTGCTTTAATGACATATTCGTTCGCTGTATTACGATGGCGTATCTTTGGTACCTATGACCTGAAATAGGAGGTACAGTAAATCATCCCCGATCTATCTGTAACCAATATGAATATCTACGACTAGCAATGTAATAAATTGTAGTTTATACAGCGACACAGATTATATGCGTTCCCAAATGTACTGAGAAATAACTAGTTTCTAAACGTCAAAAGGAGAAGATATGATAAGCTAAATATCGAGAGAGAGGCCGTATTTTGAAGAATTTTGACCGATTATCCCGTGAAACATTAAATACTTGAGCTCTACATAATATTTTTGCGTTGTAGAAAACTAACGGATCCATTTTCTATTCAATTGCTTTATTCAGTTGATTATTCGCTTCTCTTGTTGTCATCTGGTAAGTAGTAGGGAAAGAGCTTTGAAGGGCCAAAGCGCTTCACTGCGCATGCGCAGAAATTATTTTGTGGGCGTGGCTATGTGTGTGCGCATGCGTGAGTTTATGTTAATGAGTTTTATGCAAATGAGGTCATTGGGTGCATTGGGTATATTCAAGATGGCGGCTTGTTTTTTCTAGGTTAGGGGTGGTCGGCTTCAAGATGGCGGCCCATTGCACTTGTTTCGGTCCTCATTTGCATATTTTCAAGATGGCGGCCTGTTTTTTCTAGGTTAGGGGTGGTCGGATTCAAGATGGCGGCCTGTTTTTGTAGGTGCGTACACGTGCACTTGTTTCACCCTTCATTTGCATATTTCAAGATGGCGGCCTGTTTTTTCTAGGTTAGGGGTGGTCGGATTCAAGATGGCGGCCTGTTTTTGTAGGGCGGTCAATTGCACTTGTTTCGCTCGTCCTCATTTGCATATTTTCAAGATGGCGGCCTTTTTTTCTAGGTTAGGGGTGGTCGGTTTCAAGATGGCGGGTGAGTTTTATGCAAATGAGGTCATTGGGTGCATTGGGTATATTCAAGATGGCGGCTTGTTTTTTCTAGGTTAGGGGTGGTCGGATTCAAGATGGCGGCCAATTGCACTTGTTTCACCCTTCATTTGCATATTTTCAAGATGGCGGCCTGTTTTTTCTAGGTTAGGGGTGGTCGGTTTCAAAATGGCGGCCTGTTTTTGTAGGTGCGGACACTTGCACTTGTTTCACCCTTCATTTGCATATTTTCAAGATGGCGGCCTGTTTTTTCTAGGTTAGGGGTGGTCGGATTCAAGATGGCGGCCTGTTTTTGTAGGGCGGTCAATTGCACTTGTTTCGGTCCTCATTTGCATATTTTCAAGATGGCGGCCTTTTTTTTGTAGGTTAGGGGTGGTCGGTTTCAAGATGGCGGCCTGTTGTCCCCTGAAAATATGCAAATGAGGTCTCTGGGTTTTTCCCCACTGTTTTCAAGATGGCGGCCTGTTTTTTGTAGGTTAGGGGTGGTCGGTTTCAAGATGGCGGCCTGTTATGCCCTGAAAATATGCAAATGAGGTCTTTGGGTTTTTGCCAAAAATGACACCTGTTGGTAGCAGGTGCGTTTCAAAATCGGGGCCAGTGTGAGTGAGTGTAAAATCGGACGGCGTGAGTGCAAGATAGATTGACCCACTGTATAGAGCTGTGTGACCATGGCCCAAGCATTAAAAATTACCTATTATTATTCGATAAATCCCTTTAAATTTTTCATGGAACTCATCAACCAGGAGAAATGTATATTTATATATTTATTTATAATATTTCGGAAGTAATTATGATCAGTTGAATAGAATTGTGCTATTATATTATGTAATTGAGGCGCCTTTGACTTGTGACATAAGGTATTTCGATTTACATTAGAAGTTATCGCATTTTAATAATCAGAACATAACTGCAGATAAACTTCAATGGTTATCTGATTATTAAAAGTACATGCAATCAGTTTTTCAAGCACAAGATTTCATAATATGGTATTCTGTAATTCCATGTTTCATAATTTAAGATGTAATGCGTTATAAAAGCAAAAAAAAATCCTAACACTGAAGTCGGAAGTCAGAAGTCGGAAAAAAGTAAAACTCTGAAGAACCCTCTCGGCTTTCGTAGAAATCCGCTTGTCTGATGTATTTTGTTCCCAGGCTTTATTGGTATTGTTCGTATTTGGTAAAAACATTATGTTCCTACGAAGTAGGCTCTCATTTACAAATTGTCCGGTAATGAGTGAGAGGAGTCCATCCGAATCCTTTCGTTGGCAAAATAAGGAGAACCATTGACATTAGAACAAATCGTGTTCATTCAAAATAAAATTCCCGTTATTCATTCGGGCTATTTTATCAAAAAATAAATTACCCATTATTCAGGGTTATGTCCCCCGGTTGAAAAAAAATAACAATCCGTTATCGCGCAGACTGTTTATTAATTAATGGGGCAAAAAGAAAAAAAATCCTCTGTTTGATATGTGATGAGATCGGTCGTGACAACAACCTTTTTCATATAGGCCAGGGATTGTTTTTCAATGTAGTTTGCTAATAAAAAAGAGTAATGTAGGACATCTGTGTGTTAAATTCATGTGCTATTGAGAAGTTACCTCTCTCGGAAGGAATGGTTTGCTCTGAAAAGAGCATTTGTTATTTTAACGTGTTTTTATTCACGATGGGCGTAAGCCTACTTCCCTGTTGTGCAGCCGCTAACATACTAGCTCACCGGGAAATACCGGTACGGACTTATCCCATCTTCATCATGGATGTCGGTGTCAATGGCATTTCCGTCTACGAACCGGGCAGCCGAGATGGTGGGGGGAGGTTGCTCAAATATAATGAGTGGAGTGTCATCATCTTTGGTCAGGCAGGATGGGTAGATCTTCTAGGGGAAAGGATGGTATTTCCGCTTTCCTCCTGCCGGGTCGTTGTACTGTACGCTGGGTGTGGTTGTTGTTCTCTCTATCAGCACTTCCTCGCAGAGCAAATTTTCAAACGTATGCTCGTCTACTGTTGATATTTTCTGGATTAAAAAAAGAGAAAGTCTATCACTGAGTACTCGATACGCGTCTCCTCAAAATTCCAGTTCGTTTCGTTCATGATAACTGTAGAAAAAATGAAGAAAACAGTGTCTTCGTTGACGGTGAGAAAAGCACATTCCGCTTGAATATTGAGGTCAACACAGAGTTGCGTCCGCCTGTACTCTTCGAGTATTTTTGCAGTGAGGTCGGCTTGAAAAGTACCAGCCGGGTAATCTGTAAATACACGAATACACAGAAATGCATGATGAATGCGCAATAATGAATGCCGCTTGAGAGAAGCCGGCCGGGTATTCTGTGAATAACCCATACAATCGGGTTTGGCTCTCTTACAGCCCTATGGATGGTTCTGATAATTATTAGGACTTGAAATTCTAGTCTAGCCATGCACTAATTTTATTTTTTTATCCTGTTATGAGTCCAGACTATTAATTTATACACTCGGGGAACGTGTAAAAAACATAATGGCCTTGTTAAATGATTTTCCCAGGGTATGCGTATTTTACAATGAAATTAGCCAGAATCGATCTATATAAATTTGTCAAAAGTAATTCTTATCGTGTACGAGCATGAATTGCACCTAATCGAGGAGCATCCGATCGAAGTGAAATTATGTTTAACCCTACCAGGGTGGCAGATATTGACACGTATATTACAGAGCCAAGAACCCGAAGTCGATTTTTTGCCTGTCGGCGATGATGTATACCTGCGGCTCATATATAATCGCGTATTCGACGGCATGCGAGATTGTTTATCCGCTTATTTTAATTCTATAGAGATAGCATATGAAGCAAATTCTTATTTCTTGAGAAATAAAATATTAACTTGCGTAGGAGAGCTATGTAAAATATGAGATGTAATTTTGAAGATTTGAAATTGATCTATATTTTACTACATGGCATATAATACATTAGTGAATTAACTGATCTTTGTGCTTGGCTGTATAGTATATTTTTTTCATGTTAAGAGCGTTGGTCAGTGAACCCATGTGGAGCAACTTGAACGTGTTTATCAGAACTGTTAACGCTATATTCCTACTGCTAGCAAGTTACAATTAAATATTCATAAAAGCGCGTGGGCTGTCGGAAAGGAGCATGTCACATGATAATACTGGTATTTCCCTATTTCTTAACGGTGGCATGTAATCGTGATTGGGTAAGTGTTTGATTCGAGTGTTCTGTTTGTTCACAAACAATTTATTTGGCCTGTATGGGTATAGGGGTGATCGGTTTTTTTATGGCTTTTACTATGAGCTATGAGGTTGATCATGTAGAATACGATGGAAAAAAATTTGAAAGTACCGAAAATAATAATAAAAATAAAAAAATCGGCGAGTAGTAGACAAAGGGAAAATTGGGAAGTACTGACCATGCCCCAGAATACTTCATATGCATATCACGGCCTTAAGGCCTATGTAAGATGTAATCTACTTCACAGTTTAGTAGTATAAAAAGCGCAAGTCTTATTGACCTTGTCCCTTCCAAAGAAATAAAATCGGCTCTATTTTACAGGGGTATATACGCAGGTGACGTGGAGGTTGTGACGTCACTTCCGGGTTTTCACTTTCGAACATAGAAGAGTTCCAATTTTTTCCCTTAGACGTCCGTATGTTCATCCTCCAAACCCACAAGAGTTCCAATGTTCAACCGCCGGGGTGTTTTCCCGCCCCAGCGCCCCGCAGCGCGCGCGTCATCCCGCGTCATCCCCGGCAGTGCGCGCGCGCGCGCGGACGCGGGTCAAAAGGTCAAAGGGTCACCTCCAGGTCAGACGGTCCAATGTCCAATGAGACAATGTTGCGGTATCGCTATAGTCAGAGCTTGAGCACAAAAAAGGGGATTCTAGATGAACCTGGGAAAGATGGGCAGTTCCATTTGGACCAATCAGCGGTCGAGAAAAAAGAGCCAATCAGCGGTCGAGAAAAAGAACCAATCAGCGGTCGAACAATCAGCCAATCGAATTGGGGTATTCACGGTGTGCTTTCGCTGACGTCCGCGCCTACATCTGGGTTCTTGTACACCCGAGTAATGTTTTTCTGGACATGGATGGGTTACCTTTGGCTCCATTCTAGGCCGCTGATTGGCTAATACGGTGTTCAAAGCCACTTTCATGCATTATGCTCATAGAACTTATAGTCATAATCTATACGTGTTGGACGAGTCTCTTCACTCACCGTATACACGTACCTCAATGAAATACCCGCTCCAAACCTAGACCAAAAACACGTACTTGGTCTGTAGGCTGATTTCATTGGCTCTCTATTTTTACTATAGTGCTCTTGCATTCTAACCTTGATGGGTTACCTAGAACTTATAGTCATCAACATAATCTATACGTGTTGGACGAGTCTTTTCACTCACCGTATACACGTACCTCAATGAAATGCCCGCTCCAAACCTAGACCAAAAACACGTACTTGGTCTGTAGGCTGATTTCATTGGCTCTCTATTTTTTACTATAGTGCTCTTGCATTCTAAACTTGATGGGTTACATTTTGGCCCCATCCTACACCACTGATTTCAGTTTGACTGAATCTCCGCATTGGGCATTAATGCATCAGGAATAAAACACACAAGACAGGGTTTTTTGGTGAGATCTCATTTTTTTTTTTTTTTATTCATTGAACAACAACAACGTGAGAACAACCACGTGAAAACTCAAGCCCAGAACAAGGGGCTTGTCATTAACTGAAGCCCAGAACAAGGGGCTTGTCATTAACTGAAGCCCAGAACAAGGGGCTTGTCATTAACAAGGGGCTTGTCATTAACTGTATGTACATTGAAATAATTCAAGCCCAGAACGGGGCTTGTACATTGAAATGATGGGCGGCCCAGTCATAGACGAGTACATCGCGGTCCTCGGCCTGGGGGTACTCGTCAAACATCTGTACGATAGTAGATAAGGGTCTTCCCCGGCATCGATGGTACAGGTAAAACAAGCAATATTGTCCGCACACGCCACTGGTCAGGCTTTGCAACGTTTGACTGTTCCAACACCACGTCTCTGTGCCTTGATCCATGAAGTCTGTTAAATCGGGATGGAGGGGTGGCAGGCCGTACGGGTCAAAGTATTCGCCCTGCTCTTCTGTCAAGTACACGGCCACCCAGTGTTCACCGGGTCGATCCATCGGGTCCGTGTTGAGAACGTAAGCAGCCGGATACATACGGTCTAATGGAAACACATCTCGGGCGAACACCCCTTGAAAGACCCTACGTGTCTCTGGGTCATTCTCCAGCACGGTGGTTATCTGGTCTGTATCCATGTTAGGTGGAGAAGTCACACAGGACGTTGCGCGCCTTGTCCACTTGAATGATGTTGTCAACTCGGCGTAGCAGATCACATTGACGGTGGTCGCCAGGGCTCGTGCAAAGTGGATTTCCAACCGTAAGTTGCCTTGCTTGGCCAGGGCCAGCTGATGGTCGTTCTCTAAGGTGGGGGTCAGATCGAAACAGAACAACGTGTATCCGTTCGCGTAGTCCTCCCGACTGATCATATTCCCTTCGTCCTGGTTGATTTGACCGGTGGCTGTAAACAGGCTCTGATAGGCTCGAATGAAATTCCTCCGCCCAAAGTTCGGGGTTAAGGCCGTGGCTGGCACCTGTTGTCCATCCACATGCAGGGCCACAAAATTGATGCCGAAATGTTTAAAGTCAAACGGATTCTCTGGGTAGGCTCCGCTGAAACTGGTATTTTCCACACAGGCCAGGATCAATCGCTTGGGTAGTTCCCCCAGGAACAGGTTTTCTTTGTTGGCGCCCATATTTCCAGCAGGCACAGAGAACACTTTGGTTTGCACACGTCGGATAGGTACTGGGCTGGTTTTGTTTCCAAGGCTTTCATGTGCCCCAATTGAACGGCTGGATTCGGTTTCACTTTTCGGACATACAGGACTGCGTCTTGGATGACAATCTTATAGTCCGCTGCATGCCCCTCTACGTTAGTGGCCATCAAGGCGAAGGTCGGAGGCGCCCGTATCAGTCGGATTTTGATGGGGATCTTGTTCAAGAGGTACCGGTCTTGAATGAACATGTCTGCATGCAGTCGACCCATCATATCCACCGAGGCAATGTTCGCAGTGAAAGCCTTCCGTTTGTTATATCCCCCATTGTCCGCCGTGTCCATGTGCTCGGCCGTGTCCTTGTAGAATAAAGCGGTTGTCAGCTGAGATTTTTTAGCCTCTCGGCCATACGACAACAGTGTCTCGATGTAGGCTCGATAGGGGTACGTGTTGGTGGAGTCACTGATGAGTTTGTCGCTGAGAAAAATATCCACCTGCTGAAACATCGAGTGCAGCCAGAGATTCGTCGGGCCCACCGTTGCTTGGTCAGCGAGTCTGGTGCCAGCTCCATTGACCACCTTGGCTTTCACATACAAGTAGGTATGGGCTAAATCCACATAGGCCGTATCCGCATTACTGATGGTGAACTCGATGGGCCCGGTTTCGTTGATGCTGGAGAGCGGGAGATGCTCCACCCATAATCCTTGTTCGACACTGGTTTTTGTGGGCGGCACGGTCCACAAATCAAATTCACTGTTGGTGGAGGGGCAGGACTCGGCGTGGATTAAGGCCATGTTTTAAGAAAAGATATCCCGGGTCTTCTTGGATGTGCGTCGTCGCTGGGTCGGTCGTCGACTGGTGCGTGGTCTCCGTGGGGCAGCTCTTTTATTCCCTACGGTGCGTTGTGCTTTGGCCACCAAGACGCCTCCCGCTTCTTTGGCCCGTCGTTTCAAGGATTCTTTGGGTGCCGTACCCCCCAAGACATCACCGGCCACTTGCAGTCCACTGCGTACCGCTTGTTTGCCGATTGCTTTCACCCCACGCGTCACCAAGGGCAGGAACGTTTTCACAATGCTGCCGAGTATGTTCCCCAGACCATGTCCTCGTTGCATGCGTGCACCGCTAAAGACCGGAAAGCCACCCCCGGCCTGTTGGGCATAATAGTCCATATAGCTGCGTGCATCGCACTCGTAAGGCACCTTCATTATACAAAGTGGGGAGCACGTGCTTGTCGAAAATGAAGTGTCGGCACCACTTTCCCGCGTTCGAATGCCACCGGTCGTCCCGTGTCATCTCTTATATCCACCGTGATCGTGTTGATGTGGGTTTGTCGTACAGGCAGGTAGAGCATGTGGGTGAAACTGTGGGTGGCTTGATCTCCATACAACTTTTTAATGGGCACCACCCGTAACAGAGGTGTGTTGATATCGCCCACGATGTGGTTGTCCACCACGTCCGAGTAGACGTAGAGTCCGTACATACGCGACTTCATATCCATCAGCATCTCGCCATGGTGTTGGTTGGGACCAGCGAACGTCTGTAGATCGAAACCCAGCATTTGCTGTAGTGTAGGACTGAGTTTCACATTCACGGTATCGGTGACGGTAAGCTGTGCCTTGTCGTTGTGTACGTTGGCATCGAAGAACACGTTTCTCTTGAAGCGCAAGGCTATCAGGCGTGTTGCACTATCCGTCACCCCCCGTAGCGCCTTATCATGCATCAGTCTTGACAGCCCACCCATGAACTCTTTGGGGGTATCGTATTGGCCTTCGGGCAGGGTGAGCCGGGTGTTTTTGCCTTCGTAGGTGACCTCGTACCACACTTCATTGGCTCGCACGTTGTACCACGAGTAAGGGTATTGGATATCCACGAGGGCACATTCCCAGCGTCCAGGTAAATGTAACGGTTGTGGTAACTGGGTGACGTACTTGGCCACGGTGTTGTCAGGAAACACATCCAGCGAACTGTTACTGGGTAGGGTCAGGTAAAACATGGCGACTGAGCTGTCCTGCTGCTGCTGTTGGTTTTAATAGGTCTTCCAGGCCTTGGGCGGTTGTGTCGGCGTCGTGTTCGTCGCGTTGACTTGCTACGTGTCACGGCTCTGGAGATGTGGGGTGTCCTGATCGAGGGTGGTTTTTTAAAGGTCTGAAAAGAAGGTGCCGTTGTGATGGTGGTGGAGTTTTGGGGGGTGACTCCGGTTCCCAGTCGGCTTCCCAAGAAGGTTGTGGTGAGAGTCGTGGTGCACGACTCGGCGATTGCTGGGTTTGCTGCATAAAGGCCCAGCGGTGGGGGTTCCCCACCAATTCCTGTGGTACATGCATGTCTTTCAAGCCTTGAGCGAAGACCTCTCATCCTCGAGGATCGGTGTGCGATCTGCGTTGACGCATCAGATCATTCACTAAATCCGTCATGTGGGTGCCGGGGACCACCTGATTCTGTACCAGGAGTTCGCCTTTATCATTCCAAGTCATGTTAGGATTCTGTTTCATCCGTTGTAATACCAGGCCAGCTTGTTTCTTGAACGAGGCAGGTACACTCTTCAGCACTTCGTCTTCCACCCACTGTGGGGCTGTGGGGGCTACCCCACCCGGCTGTTGGAACGGTGCTGAGGTCAGCGGTCTGTCACGTGGTGGTGGTGGTGGTGGTGGTGGTGGTGGTGCTGTTGCTGGGGTAGACAGGGTTTTTTATTGGTCCATGAACGTCATGTACCGTTGAAGCGTCTCATTGTACCGTTGTACTTTCTCACTGTCGCTTAACCCCGGTCTCTGTAAGATCTGTTGCATCTCTCCATCGAGGCTGTTTATGGTCTCCACCGTAGGTGGGACAGGGTAGGGTGATTGGAGGTTTTGCAGGAACCGTGGTTCGACGAGGACCATTTTTTTCGTGTGGTTCATTGTCGGCCGAAGAGTCCACCCAGTACTGGACCCAACACGGAAGCGGCCAACGGTGCTAAGATGGCCCCGAGAAAGCCGGCTTTCTGTAACACCTTTTTCTTTTGTGTTTGAGGGACCCGCTTGTGGACTAGGGTTCGGAGACCTGTCTTATGCTTGGCCAACTTGGTCTTCTGAGCCGGAGTCAGTGGTATACGTTGCCTTTTAACAGGTTGTACCCGATCTCGCACAGACAGCGTACAAGGTCAGGGTCCGCACCGCGTACAATGGTTCGGACTAACTCGGGTGGGGCCGTCTTCAATACACGGAGCGTGGGAGCGTGCTTGCGTACTCGCGCAGACATCCTGTACAACTAATGCTAGAACCCACAACTCTGCCCTTTTTATCCACCTCACAGACAAAGTCAACCCTGCTGTGGTATTCATTCTTTTATTATTCCCCATCATCAAACACACAGACCCCAGCTGGGGGCGCCACTGTGGGTGTGTTTACATTATTTTTGCATGTACACGTGGTGGGTCTCTCCGGGAAAGATGCCGGTCCGTAGTCGAAGGTGGTCGGGGGTGGCTTGCTTGAGGTCGAAGAGCATATACCCGTGCTGAGGGGTTGTGGCATTTTTGAAGGCTTCCAACGCAAACGGTGTGCGGCCGGGATACATCTGTCTCGCTAGGTGCAGCAGTTGAGTGGCATCTCTCGGGTTTTTGAAGACCACCAGGTAGTGGGCATTTAAGCTGATATTCCGATGTTCTTTGTTTTTACTGAACAGATTCTGCACAATGTATATGATGCTGAGCCGTCGATGATGGCTGCCTTTGGTAAGGAGTTGGGTAACCCGCGCATCCGTCTCCGCCATGAGATCATCCAGAACCACCGAGGTGTCGGGTTCCAAATCGGCCAGGTTGGGTAGGCCTTCCACGAACGTGATGTGGGGCATTGCTGCATACGCTTCCTGCCATTCTCCGTAACACCACACGACTCGGGCAATGGGTGGAGTGATCATGCTGTCGGCGTGTTGAAGGAGCTTCCTTCGTTTTGCCGGAGCCCGTCGGTCCTGCGATGACGCAAGTGAAGGGATGCTGCCACCGAGGGTCCATGGTTTGAGGTGTATCCGTTGTCGTGGTAACACGCTCTTGTAAATTTCGTACGAGTGAACTGGAGTGGTGGTGGGTACAACGTCGGTCGTCGTTGTCTGTTCACGTTCAGGGATGATGATGGTGGTGATGGGTACAACGTGGGTGGTCGGTTCACTGTGAGGGATGAAATCCGGTGGGTCTTGAGACGTAGTAGGTGTACTTGGTGTAAGTGTAGAGCTCGACGTGGGTTGTACGCGGGGTGTGGTGGTGGTGACTGGGCTGGATACGACTGGTGCTCTCTGTAGACCCGTTTCACTGATGGGTGGTGTTCTCAGTTGGTTAAGTAACGTACTGACATAGGCTACGACGTAAAACACACCTCCGTACAACACACTCAGCAGGGTTAGCAATAGCACCCCAAAGACCACTTGCGCTTTGCGCGTTTTGCGAGACGCTGTCTTCAGAGGCAGCTGCTGTTGGTCCATAGCACTGGGGTCGGATGTGGAATGAAGGAGGACGGCAGTGGTGTCTGGTTTTATAGTCGTTTCACCTGGTTGGCCGCGACCCAGGAATTGAAGGAACTGGGCCAGCCTTGCCATTTTACGAAATGAAACAGTTTGCCACGTCGACGTTCCGTTTTCAAAATATGCTCCACCGTGTAGTAGTCTTGCTGTGTTTTTACAACAGGCTGTAATTCCGTGTCGTAAAACGTCCCCAGCAACGTTTCCCCTTGGAGATCTTCCAGTTCATAGACTCGCCGCTGTCGGGGTAGGTGCCGTTTAATCAGGAAGTGCTCATCGCTCCAGTTGGGCAAGTAACTTTTCTCGAACTTCCCCTTGACTTTACTGATCCGTACAGGGTCCCCGACCTTGTACACCGCCTTCGTCGTTCGCTGCGATGGCCTGGGGTACAAGACACGCCGGACTTGGGCTTCATTGCGTTGGGTCACGGTAATGGGGGCTCTCTCTATACTTCGATGATAGGCTCGACTGTAACCCCTCACCAGTTTCGGGAGAACATCGATGTACCGCCTTGTATTCTTATAGGTGAAATATTTATACATGCGGCCTTTGAATGTCCTGTTGAACCTCTCCACCACGGAAGCCTTGGTCTCGTTGTACGTATGGAAGAAAACACCTTCTGTTTCTTGAGAAAGGCTTGGAACGGTCTGTTGAGGAATTCCGTGCCTTCGTCGGTTTGCAAATACAAAGGTTTGCGCCCGGTGTTGAAGATGTCTTTGAACGCCGCTATGAGATTTGCCCCCGTTTTCGTCCGGATGGGTACCACCCACGCATACTTGGATAGGATATCGATGCACGTCAAGATATACCGATTCTCATCGTTGTGTTTGGCAAAGGCGCTCATATCCACCAAATCCGCTTGCCACCGGGCATCTATTCCTCCCACGATGACCCGGTTCCGTAGAAAATGGCGACGGACAGATCGATGTAAGGTATAGGTGTCTTGTCTTCTTAACCAATCTCGGACTTGGGCACGTTGTACCCCCTGGGGTTTGGCTGCTCGATAGAGAGCCGACAATGCACTATAGGCTGCCGGACTGTCGGGACTGTAGTATAAGTTATCCAACACCTTCTCCCAGCGCTTCATGGTGACACAATGATGATGGACCCTGGCTCTATCGTTTATTTATAACGGGTATATCTTGGGCCGGAGTTTCTTTCTGATTTTCTTCGTGGACTTCCACAGTGGCCATGGTAAATGACCAGTTCAACTCGTCTGATGACCGCTTGATAAGCACTTCATCCACATCTACCACGGCATCTTCCAATGCAGATCATAGATCAGGGTGAAGGGTAAAATGCACTGTACCCCCATCTAGCCGAGCCAATTGAGCAAAGAAAGGGCCGCGTCGGATGTACACATCGTGACACAAGTGGATGAGGTCGCCGTCCAGTTCACCAGACAACACCCGTTTGAATTTGGTCCAGCCCTCCTGGGACAGACGAATGTGAGCCGGGCACGGTTGTGTAGGGTCCGTGTCTCCCACCACCTCCTCCATGATATCGACCTTATCCGCATACAAGTGCAGGAAAACCTCGGGGGTCAAGCTGAAATACGCCAGTACTATATGCTCCGTCATGGTCAGTACGTGAATGGTACCAGATTTCACTGTCTCTCGTATTTATAGGGAGAACGCCGTGAGATCAAAGGATCAGGTGGTCATGTCATTGGGCTGACTGAGTCTAGCGGGGTAATCAATGGCATCGTCGTCGGGTTCATGTACTTGTTCATGGGGTTCAGCCAGCGCGTCTTCCATAGCACGAGCCCACGCCAATTGGTCTGGTGATCGCTCGTCCGGTGTAAACAGCTGGTCCACAATAGGCACTATTTTCTCCAAGGCTGACCACAGAGAGGGGGTTAGGAGGAAACTTCGCGTAGGATCTTGGTAGCGGCCCAGGCGTGGGAAGAGGGCGGTACGGTAGACGTAGATGGCATTGTCCATGTGGATGAGGTGTCCGTCCAACTCACCGCTCAACACCCGTTTAAATTTAGTCCAGCCATCACGCTGTAGCGTCACCGTATTCGATAGAGTCTCAGCGGACGCCCAGCAAATAGCTCCACAGTCTTCCACCAGGGTCACTTTATCTTCATAAACGTATAACCCCACCTGGTAGGGTGTAAGAGGCAGGATGGCTCGTAGTGACATGCTTGCTGTAAATGTCGAACGGTGAATGACACACACTCTGTCTGACCCTGGTATTTATAGTGTCAATACCACAGCGCCAGGGTCAATAGGGCACAGCCTAGTATGAGGCCAACCAGCCGGTGCTGGTTCCGGCGTGAGCGCTCGTGGTCCATAGCCCGAGCATCAAGGATGGCTGTCATAGTCCAGTAGTGGTGAATGATGGCACGCCTCTCCATCGAGTGCACTCTGTGGAGGACCGCTTCTGTGAACTCGTTCAGGATCTGGCGTCGTCCCTCGTTGTCGTCGCCATCTGCAAACATGGACCGGACCACTGCTCGGTAACCCGTGAATGAATTCACCACGGTGGCATACTGTAAAATGCGAGTAGCATGGGGCTGGATCTCCGCCATGGCTCTGTAGAAATGAAGGTGTGGGATCCAGAGGGACGTGTTTTATAGACCAGATGTAGCTCTACGGGTGTAGTCCGTGATACGTACTATTCTGATGGGTTAGTGCAAAAAAAAAGGGAGCAACAACAACAACAACAACAACACAGATTACAGATCAATCCTTTTTCCAGGTCACGCCCGATTCACGCAGACCGGAAGTGACGTCATACACCTGCGCACAACCGTGATGGAAAAAACCCAGAACCAAGTCAGTACATGCATTCCATACAGGCAGACGAGGTCAAAATACTCGCTTCTGATTGGCTGGTCAGGTCATCTCCGCCATGGCTCTGCAACCGTAGAAATCAAGGTGTGGGATTCCGAGAGACGTGTTTTATAGACCAGATGTAGTTCTACGGGTGTAGTCCGTGATACGTACTATTCTGATGGGTTAGTCCAAAAAAGGGAGCAACAACAACAACACAAATTACAGATCAATCCTTTTATTATGCGTGAACATCATAGAAATGCATGTACTGACCTGTCTGTGGGCGTTTTACCACAATGGCGGTCACCTTGCGCCATTAGCCGCCATTATCCGCCATTTTCCCACAATGGCGGCCAACTTCCGCCATTAGTTGCCATTATCCGCCATTTTCCAACAATGGCGGTCAGACAAGTGTGGACATGTCCAAAGGTCACGCTCCATTCACCCGACGAGAGCTCTGGGACGGATTTGAAATACTCGCTTCTGATTGGACGAGACCTCCGTATTGCATCTGCGCATGCGCAGAATGATATTCCTACCGCACACCCAACCCATCAGATGCCCCTTCACGAATGCTTCACTTAGATACCTCACTCGACCCCATTGGTCCATTAGGGGCTCTCCTACATCCCAACACGGCTATTTTCATACACTTGGGCCACCGCGCATGCGCAGAATGCCGATAGTTCAACCCCATACCCAGCCCATCAGATGCCCCTTCACATAAGCTTCACTTTGATGCCTCACTCGACCCCATTGGTCCATTAGGGGCTCCCCTAGCTCCCAACACGGCTATTTTCATACCCTTGGGCCACCGCGCATGCGCAGAATGCCGATAGTTCAACCCCATATCCAGCCCATCAGATGCCCCTTCACGAATGCTTCACTTTGATACCTCACTCGACCCCATTGGACCATTAGGGGCTCCCCTAGCTCCAAAACGTCTATTTCCATACACTTGGGTCACCACGCATGCGCAGAATGCCGATATTTCAACCCCACGCCCAGTCCATCAGATGCCCCTTCACGAATGCTTCACTTTGATACCTCATACGACTCCATTGGCCCATTAGGGACCCCCTTAGCTCCAAAACCGCTATTTCCATACCCTTGGGCCACCGCGCATGCGCAGAATGCCGATATTTCAACCCCACACCCAGCCCATCAGATGCCCCTTCACGAATGCTTCACATCGATACCTCACTCGACCCCACTGGACCAGTAGTCAATCTCCTAGCTCCAAAAGGCTATTTTCATACCCTTTGGCCTCCGCGCATGCGCAGAATGCCGATAGTTCAACCCCGCGCCCAGCCCATCAGATGCCCCTTCACCTAACCTTCAATTTGATACCTCACTCGACCCCATCGGACCCTTAGGGGCTCCCCTAGCTCCAAAAGGCTATTTTCATACCCTTCGGCCGCCGCGCATGCGCAGAATGACGATATTTCAACCCCACACCCAGCCCATTAGATGCTCCTTCACCTAACCTTCACTTTGATACCTCACTCGACCCCATCGGACCATTTTATCTAGGGACCATTTTTCTAGGGACCATTTTCTCCGCGGAAGCTTTTTCCCGAGACCGAATCACCGCCAAAACCACGGCCAAACCGCATCACCGCGCATGAATACATTTTTTTTTTTTTTTTTTTTTGCCGGAACTTTTTTTTGCCCGAACATGCCCGAACATGCCCGAACCACGCCGCCATCTTGCTTTACAACATGGCCGACAGCCGCCATCTTGCTTTACAACAGCACCGACAACACGAACATGCCCGAACATGCCCGAACCACGCCGCCATCTTGCTTTACAACATGGCCGACAAAATTGAATGGCGCCCGAACATGCCTGACCACGACGCCATCTTGCTTACAACATGGCCGACAACCCAAACATGCCCGGAACCACGCCGCCATCTTGCTTTACAACATGGCCCACACCCGCCATCTTGCTTTACAACATGGCCCACACCTCAACCAATCAAATTCATCCTCACACTTACAGCTCAACCAATCAAAAGCCTCGTTACAAACCATCAAGTTGTGACGTCATAGTTACATCCGGGTGAAAAGGGGGTTTAGTTGCTCTTATACTACTGCTTTCGTCCCATTTCGGCTTGGTTTCTTCTCCATTCTTCAGGAATAGTTTCTCCAACAAAGTTTGGATGGGAAGCTTTCACCAAAAGTGAATGACAGACAGATTGGTGTCTGTTTTCAGAAGTCGTATTGTATCTGTAACAGCTGTAGATGCAGCGAGGTTAGCCCAAATTACGTGGCGATTTCTCTCTCAAATATGACTAATTTTATATATTGCAGGATGCAGCTATCGACTACGTGGATGAGTGTATAATGCCAAAAATCTGTGAAGTCTTTTTCCCCATTTTAAAATCACTTAAAAGTATAATTTTTTCTAGCGATTCACCTAAGACACATAACCATAAAAATATGCGATTCTCGGCAGTCATTTTGAAAAAAATGGCCGCCATTTTGAAATCCATCCGTTCTGGGGGAGGCAAAAATGTGCTGATCAAATTCTTTGGGTAAGTAATGTGGGTATAGCCGTTTAAATTAACCTCCTTTGTGTCTTTGAAATGCCGATTTGGGACTTTGATGGTTTCTAATGGCGGAGAGGAGGAGAGAGGATGTCGTCGTCGGTGTCCCCTCCCTGGAAATGATGAGGTTTTAGTTATAGAAACTTAAAACAAATCATGAAACATTCAGAAAAAAGAATAATATTATTGAAGGTGAGTATTCCACTGGGTGGGGGGGGGGTCAGTTATGGCACTGTCAGGGGTTCTCGAGGTGCTCAAAGTTAAAATCTGATAAGATATTTTGTTTAGCAAAAGCGCAAATGTACAGCTGTACAAAGAAAGTTTGCTGCCGCTGTCATTGGATGATTATAAAAATCGGTACACATGTTTCTTATGATTAGATGACTTACCTGTGCCATTTTTTTATGAACTGAATGTATTTAATGTTTGCCCAAATTATGGCCAATGTTATGACAAAAGAGTACATGTAAATATGAATCTGTAACGTTATGGCATTAACATGAAAAATTTCCATTTTTTTTTTGGCTTGTTCGAGGCTGGCAATGTCATCTACACGTATGCTCCCAACAATTCTGCAGCTTCAGCGGTTCAATTCACACGGCGAGATTTTGGTATTCTCAGAACGCTTGTTGAGAGTTTACCGGCATTCTCCTGTGACGTATACATATTGTATAGCCTGACTTAAGGGTACTGAACCCTCCTTCACACACTTTTACACACCCTCTAGAACTTGTCTTTATGCAGCTAAAGTATGCCTTATAAATACGGTAATGTATATATTTCTTGAAAGCACATTTCTTAAGGATTGCAAATATATAAATCTGTTCGCTGTAAACCTCTAGGTTGTGAAGATAATCGAATTAAAAAAAATAATTTAAAATTTAATTCAAATTTTTAAATGCTATTTTCAAAAGCGTAATCAACTTATCATAACTTCATCATTTCCTGTAGAAAACAACTCAAATAGGAAATCCTTGTCTCAGTTTTATCAGTTTTGGTCTAGTTCTCATTCTATTGACATTTAATTGAATATTTCTTTAAAAAAGTCGAGCAACTCACAGTTTTGAACTTTGGAGTTCAGTTAACAAAATTAACAAAACTGAGACACGGAGTTCTTGTTGGCGTTCCTACAGGAAACAATGATGTAAGTTACTGTAAGTTGAATATTTTTTCGAAAATATCCTTTTAAAAATGAAGGCTCAGTTTAAAAAAAAAATTTAATTTGAAAGTCTTCACAACCTACAGATTTACATTGAACAAATATATTTATTTGTAATCCTTAGGAAATGCGCTTTCAAAAAATATATACATTAGAGAGTGTGTAAAAGTTTCTGCAGGAGGGCTCCGTATCCTTAAACGCCTTAATGTATCGCTTGATCAGGTATAGCAAGGCTTCTCATGTAGGGTAGGGTATTTCAATAGCAGGTCTCTAGTATGTTTTAGGGGTAGGCCCTGGTTCTATGAGTTTTATTCCGGGTACAAGGTCAGAAGTAAAGCAGTGGATACTCTATACATTCCAAATTCTTCATATCCCCTAAATCAGAAAAAAATGATGTATATGAGTCAGTAAGTGATACAGTAAGTTTGTGGGATATATGTTACAGTTAATGTATAAGTATGCCATATATAGGTTAAGTTTGCTCTCTTGACGGTGTGTTGTGCCAGGGCGTTGATGCGTGAAATGCGTGGATAAAGAAATAACAGGAGGCAAATTGTCTGTATGGGCTACGTCATTTTGGAATGAACACCGGCGTATGATTCTGTTGATATTATATTGGCACGAAAAAGTAACTACTAAGGAGTCGAGTTCGGGGGAAGGGGAGGGGGATGGTAGTATGGCATCAGGTAAGGTGCGGTTTGATGTTATCTCCCGTTAACCATACTGTTCTGTAGATTAATAACAGATCATAAAACTAGTTAATAGTACATCACATATTCCCCGCAGGCAATAACTCGGGAAGCATACAGGTTCAGTGTGAGTTATATAGCGACAAACAGAAGCATTCCCATCTTTCACTACTGGAGATTTAGTAGCTGCGCATGTAGTGCTGTTGTTTGTCTCCATTTTTGTTCGTCTTCACGGGGGTTCAAAACTGCGTTCTCTCCAACCAGGTTCAAAACATCAAAACACCGTGCGCTCTTGAACGTTTACGTCATATTTAAGGTAAGCGATATTGTACGGTTTGTGGGGAGAATATCGGGGCATCTGAAACACTTCATGATCGAGGGGGATAATCGAATACCCATGTTGGAAAGCTATGGAGTAAAGATGCTATATTTTGAAAATTCATTCTTTGATAAACATTTGGATATACCAGGAGCTTCAGATGATCCA
>JAVTVY010051848.1:0-26204 GCA_036873755.1 Hanleya hanleyi
ACTCGGTACCGATGTTCTACTATTTCGTCTCCTTTCTATTTGTTAATAAAAGAATATTTTGGCTAGAATATATTAATTCCGCCCAAATTGTGTCAAGAAATATCATGAAGTTTTTTTTAACATAGAAAACAGGGCGCTTATCTCTTTACCCACGATGCTTAAATTCGGGTTCATTCAGAAATTCACTTTGGTTATTTCTGCCGTCGAACTGTTGCTACTAGATAAAGGCGTGACAGCCACGTTGATTAATCGGTCGATTTTTTTCATTCTTTTTGTTTTATCTATTGAATATCTTGGCTATAGGCCTACACCGTTCTATGCATACTAAAATAGTTCCGTGCAGTTTGAAGCAAGAATATTATTTTAAAGGCTTTCAGGGACGTCATTTTTAATTTACCCATGGAGCACCGAGTACTGGTAATTCAATCATTCAGAAAGTGTGCTCTTTTTTCCGTTCGGAGTGACAAATACGATTAGGGGGATGGGTGATCACGTACTCCTGTCACATGAGGTCCATGAACAATACATGTATATCCAGTTCCTATATGACCAGGCATTCGAAAGATACATATTGAAAAACTCGAAGCAAATGTATGGTTCCCCTCAATCCAGGTCCCTTTATCATTGCAAGGAACAATAATTTCAACTAAATATCATCATCCAATACGAAATGTTCAGCTTTGATACATGTATGTGTATATTTGTTTTACATTTAGTACTAAAATAGTTTTGGGTGAATCTTCAAAACCCCACGCGTTTCTCACCATCATAAGTTGCGGGCTTGATGATGCAAAAAAATAACTGGCTACATGCATGGTATGGCTTTTATAGTAAGAAAATCCAATGCGAGATTGGCCCTCAACAGTGCAGTAAAATGATCTAAAAGAGGGGCCCATACTTCTCTCTGAAAGTTAATACTGGACGAGCTTCGCTGTGAGGGACGTGTCACGAGATTAAGAACTATATAGACACAAAACGTTTATCGTCAGACTGACAGATGTGAATTTTAATACAACCTCAACGCACAATTTTCCTCGTTGTTCTCCTGGTAGTTAGTGTAGAGCAAAGTTTGCTGTCGAAGCGAGCAGATTTGTGTAATTGGTAGCGGTCTTTCAGGATAAGGGAGATAATTGCGAAAATCAATTAATGACGGACTTTTCCAGAGTCCTCTCCCTTCGGTCGGAGAGACTCCATATTTTGAGTAGTGTTGAATATTATTAAAGTCGAGAAGATACTGCCATGGGCGTCGTCAGGATTTCTCGAGAATGGGTCGTTTCCTATGCTTACTTTTTAGAGAGCTCAGTAATGTGATGTCTAGCATGAGAAAATAACATACAGTTGGGCGCCAACAAACGAACCACACGCTAGAAGGAAAGGCGCAACGACAGTGAAACGCTACGTTAGAATGACTGCCATCATTATACAATGGTATCAAAATGATTATCACACATGCGGAATTATATTGTGGAAAGATACTACGACATTCTAATAGGAAACTGGCAGAATTTAGAAGTGAATGAAAAAAACTCTCCCGACTTTGGTCATTTCGTATCAACATGCCCATGTCAAATTCGGTTAGTCGTGGTTGCATGTTGAATGGACAAATCCTCGAAGAAGTTCATGTACATGTAGTTAGGAGCGAGAAGATCCGAACAAATTATTTGAATGAGTTTGTGTCTATCACATCACGTCCATGCAGATGAAAGCTACAACTAACACACACTTTGTCACTGCCCATGAGGCTGGTGGACTTTCCAGATATGTTCACTTGCGAGAAAAGTAACCAGAAAAAAATTGCTTCGTTTCCTATACTTATTTATTAGAGAGTCCAGTAATGTTTTTGACCAACAAAGCGTGAGTATCTCGACAACCATTCAAGCTTCTGAATATGATCCGAAGTTTGAAAGGCATTTCTACATTATATGTCAGTCATGGTACCAATTTCAGATTGCAGTGGCTGATGTACGACTTTTTTGCTTTACAGACACCCCAATACTCTAAATAATTGGATTTTGTGTTGTATATATTTATGAAGGATTCACAGTCTAAGAATTCACCTTCATTATCAATCAAATCCCCAATAAAGTATACATTGCTGCCAGGTTGCCTAGTGTCAGGTTGAGCGTTTACACCCTTTCTGGTCACTTTTGTGTTTGCACAGATTGTCTTCGAGCAGCTTTGTGGACCGAGCCCGGACGAATCTTTGTAGAACGAGCCCAGACGAACCTTTGTAGACCCAACCCGGACGAACCTTTGTAGACCCAACCCGGAAGAACCTTTGTGGACTCGACCCGGACGAACCTTTATAGGCCGACTTCAGACGAACCTTGTAGACCCAGCCCGGACGAACCTTTGTAGACCCAACCCGGACAAACATTTGTAGACCCAACCTGGACGAACCTTTGTAGACTCGACCCGGACGAACCTTTGTAGACCGAGCACGGACGAATCTATGTAGACCGAGACCAGAGGAACCTTTGTAGACCCAACCCGGACGAATCTTTGTAGACCGAGCTCGGACGAACCTTTGTACACCGAACTCGGACTAACCTTTGTAGACCCAGCCGGACGAACACTTGTAGACCAAGCCCGGTCGAACCTTTCTAGACCTTAGCCCGGACGAACCTCTGTAGACCGAGCCCGGATGAACCTTTGTAGACCGAGCCCGGACGAACTTTTGTAGACCCAGCCCGGACGAACATGTGTAGACCGAGCTCGGACGAACCTTTGTAGACCGAGTACGGACGAACGTTTGTAGACCGAACTCGGACGAACCTCTGTAGGCCGAGCCCGGACGAACAGTTACACGTATTCTTAAAAGGTGCAATTCCCCTGAGTGAAATTCGCGTCGTGGTAAAATATGTATATTTGAAAAGCTAGTATTATTCGCAAAATCTATGCAAAAAAAAAAAACGTTTTTGCGCTACGTAGCCACATTGTTCAGCTACGATGACCCATATATATAAAAATGCAAATACATCTAATCTCATCTCATTTCATTAGCTTTAGGTTAGCATGGCTCCTTGAAGTTGTATTGTATGGGGTTACAGGAATCGCGTTCATATAATATTTCTCATATGTGTTTTCGGGGGATTAGGAAGTTTTAGAAGAGTTGATTTCTTATGAAAATATTGGATGAAACATCTATAGATTGAATGAGCCTCCATGTCTTGAAGCAAAGGCCGATAAAGGAAAAGTACTTGCCAGCAGTTCTCACAGCTGAACAATCACGTATCACAAATAAAAAAAAAAAATGCGATTAAAAGTTGTATCGCTGTAACCAAGTCAGACATACGGTCTGTTGAGCGTATCCGGTCAGCTGTAGTCCACTAATCGGGTTTGTCCACATCCTACCTCAGGGCCATATGCCCACAGTTAGCCTACAAATTAGATATTTATGTCACGCATGAAAACCTGGTCTCTCGATCTGCAGAAGATGGTATTCATGCGCAAGGACAGTGAATTACGCGGCGATTCTCAAAGGTCATGACTGGTTTACTGAGTGTCGCATCTATATTTTTCACCGATATTTCAACGTTCACTACACCGAACTAACCTTTGTAGACCCAGCCAGACGAAGGCGACGAGTTGACCTCTATGAAAAGAGACCCTCTCTTCATTGTGCGCAACAAAAATATAACAAATATTTGATAAGTCTATTCAACTCTGTGTATAGTCCTTCCCTCGTATGCAATTTGCTGTGTTGTGTGACCCACCAAAGTGACACGATGATTCAAATACACGGCTCAGTTCTGCCTTCATACTTGTTGACATTGTTCGAATGCGTGAATTCATCAGTTCGCGTTCTATGTGTCGATATACTTTGCTCTCAGAATTCGTAAGCATGATTATTTACTGGTTTGCTTTTACTAAGCCGTTCTCTTGGAATGTCACGTGGACCAACTGGCCATTTCACAGCTTGAAACCTCTGGGGACATTTCATTATTTATAATTCCGAGGGTTTTTTTTGGATAGCATAGTCATAGAATTTGAACTCTGAGTCTTCCTACATTCGCCATTCCAATCAGCGTTACAGTAATATATATTCACTTCACTAACGTCTTCATTAAATTGAACGTGTGGATTCATTTACACGCTCATATTAATGTCTGCGTATTAACTACAAATTAGTTTTGTTTAGGTCCACAAAAAATAACTGATTGTTTATCGTCCTCGCGCACATCTGATATTTACGCCCGAGTCGAAAGAAAATTTTGCCTAATATTGTTTTTATTTGCCGAAATACCTTATCCCTGCAACGAGATCGGAGTCCAGATATTTATCGGTACTTGGTTTGAGAAACCGCCTCGATCTCTTGAACGTGATCCCTTTCTGGCTTTTTGCAGCTAATGGTATGCTCTCCCTGTCATATCATGTTCTTTCGTTTTTGGATTTGGTCATTTAACATGCCCTATACTTCGGTAATGTTAAATAGTTGTTTTATCGCTTCCAAGGGGGAAAAGTGAGCGCGCCATATGTTGAAATTATTATTGACCACGTATTGACGATTTGACGAAGCCAATCCTTCAAGTCACGTCTTGCGTTTCTTCGGCTTCGATCGGCCGACATTAACAGTCTATCTGCCAGGCAGGCTCGATATCACATACATGTATGGTTCATGTTTACTCATGGTTATCTTCCGATTGAGTGACCTCAAGTTGAACGGAACGCTACAGCATAATCAGGTAATCCTATATATAGGTCTAGAAGGTACGTTCTCGACTCATTTTGAACCATTTACATGGAGCTGTGATACCGGTAATTGGATTTATGATATATCCCTGGTCAAAATTAACTCAGTTCAGAACATGTTAACCCTACCTGGACTTGGTGGTTGAGAAAGGGCGTACTTTTCAACCTGCCTGCTGTTTTTTGCTTTTGTCTACGGAATGACAAAAAATGGAGAGCTGACACTCCGTGACTTTGTAGATT
The DNA here is from genome assembly GCA_036873755.1 of Hanleya hanleyi. Taxonomy (NCBI): domain Eukaryota; kingdom Metazoa; phylum Mollusca; class Polyplacophora; order Lepidopleurida; family Hanleyidae; genus Hanleya; species Hanleya hanleyi. The sequence goes on from JAVTVY010051848.1 coordinate 4,933, forward strand.
ATCCTATTGAGGTCAGTTTTAGCCTATTTACATGATCCCCCCCGTGCAAATTACCATAGGTAAATTCATAATGACGGCCAAGTGGAGATACCAGAGAAGAATTTTTTCGTCAGATTTATGTGTGCTTTTCTGCATGGAAAAGTGGGTAAAACCTATTTTATTTCATATCAGATTATTATTTACTAACTTATCATGCAGTTTTTGCGAAGAAAACACATAAATAAAAAATTCTAAAAATCTGTCCAAAAATGCCTTTTATTTAAAGTGACGTCATTGTGCCGCCATCATGGCGGTCATGTTTGATTTCTTTACATTTTCTTCTAGAGCTTGACCCAAAGATATAGTGCTGTAAGTTTCAGCCCTCTAGCCCGAGGGATAGCGAAAATATGTAGCAGGAGTAACTCCCCCTCCCCAACAACAGGCTGCAGTACACTCCAAATCGCCTAGGTCAGATAGGGTTCAAAGTATACTCGAGCACAAGTGTCAGATCTGTTAGCCAGGCTTCGTCCATAAAGAATTTCGGGACCAATAATTGAAATACCTGTCCACACGACACAGTTGACAAACAAATCGGGGCAGAAGTAATGAAAAAAAAAACAAAAAAAACACACACACACAATTCATATTTACCTGCAATAGCGCCAATGGTGTCACGACGTTCCTTGCATGAGACTTTTCATACAGATAATGATGATGCAAATGATGTTCCATCTGGACCATCAATTGCTTCCAAATCTTTCATATCCTTCTCGACAAACAAGGTAATCATGTGTATAATTTCGGTGAAATAAACGGGTGATGAATCTGTTATTTGGAAAACAAAACTAACAATTTTCTTATCCACTTGGAAGAAATTGGGGGAAAAATCTCACGTAGTAACCAGATGTGATGTTTCAGAGAAAGATAGCAAAATATACTTCACATGTTTTGGATTTGTAACATGAAGACGTGGGCATATATGTATGTTTCCCCTTATCATGTAGTTTGGTTGGTTGATTTGGAAGGTTGCCAGTAACAGCTTTCCAACCTACAGAAAGAAACGTTATTGAGGAAATATGATATGAATCGATGTTCTCCCATTCTGACATGCTTCGTTTGTAACGCAGAACTCGGAACTTCATCGGAAACGGTGAGATTTGTTAGCTAATCGACCGTTGCTGTGTACGACCATAAACAGCAGGATTTATTGTGAATTATGAACTGAGTACCCTACTACATTTCTCAACACGCCGAGAGAATTACTCACAGCTTCGCGTTCAGTATGATTATGTGTCCACCAGCTGTCTGCCTGTCTGTCTGTCCGTCTGTCCCCTTTCCTTGTCTGCAAGATATCTCGAGAACTACTGGACGGAATTTCACCAAACTTGGGTGGAAGCTTCATTGGGATAGCCGCCTCATTTGATTAGGTTTTGGTGTGTGTGTGTGTGTGTGTGTGTGTGTGTGCATTCATCCTTGTCCGGTGTCCGTCCGTCCGTCCATCTACTTGTACTGGACGGAATTTCACCAAACTTGGACGAAAGCTTCATTGGGAGAGCCCCTCATTTGGTTAGGTTTTGGTGTGTGTGCGTCCGTTCATCCGTGTGCGGTGTCCGTCTGTCCGTCCATCTACTTGCACATGTATATACAGGCCTTGCCTGCAAGGTATCTTAAGAACTACTGGACGGAATTTTACCAAACTTGGATGAAAGCTTCATTGGGATAGCCCCCTTATTTGATTAGGTTTTGGTGCATTCGTCCTTCTCCGGTGTCCGTCCATCTACTTGTACATGTATATGCAGGCCTTGTCTGTAAGATATCTGGAGGACTACTGGACCGAATTTCACCAAACTTGGATGGAAGCTTCATTGGAAGAGCCCCTCATTTGATTAGGTTTTGGTGTGTGTGCGTGCATTCATCCTTGTCCGGTGTCCGTCCGTCCGTCCATCTACTTGTACATGTATATACTGGCCTTGTCTGCAAAATATCTGGAGAACTATTGAACAGAAGTTCACCAAACTTGGATGGAAGCTTCATTGGGATTGGCTTGTCATTTGATTAGGTTTTGGTGTGTGTGTGCGCATTCATCCGTGTCTGGGGTCCGTCCGTCCATCTATCTGTACATATATACAGACCTTGTCTGCAAGATATCTGGAGAAGTACTGTACGGAATTTTACCAAACTTGGATGAAAGCTTCATTGGGATTGCCCCTAATCTGATTAGATTTTGATGTGTGTGTGCATGCATTCATCTGTGCCCGTTGTCCGTCTGTCCGTCCATCTACTTCAACATGTATATACAGACCTTGTCTGCAAGATATCTGGAGAAATACTGGACGGAATTTTATCAAATTTGGAAGGAAGCTTCATTGGGATAGCCCCCTCATCTGATTAGATTTTGGTGTGTGTGCATGCATTCATCCGTGTCCGTTGTCCGTCCGTCCGTCCATCTAATTGCACATGTATATACAGACATTGTCTGCAAGATACATGTATCTGGAGAACTACAGGACGGAATTTCACCAAACTTGGGTGGAAGCTTCATTGAAATGGCCTCCTCAGTTGGTAAGGTTTTGGTATGCAATCATTTGCCCTTGTCTGGTGTCTGCCCGTCCGTCCATCTACTTGTACATATATATATACAAGCCCTGTCTGCAAGATATCTGGAGAACTACGGGACGGAATTTCACCTAACTTGTACGGAATCTTCATTGGAATGGCCTCCGCATCTGGTTATGTTTTGGTGTGCGTGCGTGCTTGGTGTCCGTCCGTCTGTTTACTTGTACATGTATAGGCCTTGTCCTCAAGATATCTGGAGAACTACTGGACGGAATTTCCCCAAACTTGGATGGAAGCTTCATCGTGATGGCCTCATCTAGGTTTTGGTTTGTGTGCCTGCATCCACCAATTTCTGATGTCCGTCTTTTTTACATGTATGTACAGGTCTACTGTTGTCTACAAGATAGGTGGAAAACTACTGGATGAAATTTCACCAAACTTCGTTGGAAGCTTCATTGAATGGCCTTGTGATCCTATTAGGTTTTGGTGCGAGTGCTTGCATGGGTTCATGCAAAATATGCTTCTCTCTGTCTGTCCAATTTTCATTCACTCCACATCTTGGAAACTACTGAAGGCAGACGCATGAAACTTCTGTACAGTACATCATGCATTTTTTAGGTGTGCCTCTTGTATGTTTTGCATCTTTAGAATGATTGATGCTTCACACTTACATGTATTTCACATTGGTTGGGTGCTGTAGGTGTCGGAAATCCACCCATTGCTATATGAATCTCAACTCCTCACTGGGCTACTGCAACAATAAAAATCGCATCTTCGCAATTAATATTTCAGATGCGCAGCTTTGTTTAGGATACATAATGCTGCATTCATTATTTAGCACTTTTCCATAACCCTATCTGATTTGGCCTGGGATTTTTGGGACCTATCCTGGCCTGGGGGGGGCGAAATCCCCCCTAATTATTTTTCTTACCCCATGAGCTAGGGGGCTGAACCTTACCACACTATACCCTTGGGTCAAGCTCTACCAGAAAACGTAAAAAAATCCAAGATGGTCGCTTTGATGACGTCACAGTGACGTCATTTTCAAAAACGGCATTTTTTGGTCGACTTTTCGGTTGGATTTTCGATTTTTTTATTCATGCAATTTCTCCGCAAAAAACTGCATGATAAATTAGTAAATATTAATGTGATGTGAAATAAATTTTGCCCATTTTTCGTTGCGGAAAAGCAGAAATTTCGAAGAAATATGACAAAAACATCACTTTTCTGGTACCCCACGTGACCGCCTTTGCTCGTGGGGTTATGCAAATAGTGAAGGAGTTTCAGCTGTTCATTTTTTGTCGTTCCGGAGATAGCGCAGCAAGTTTGGTAGGGGGGTCATTTCGGCCAGGTAGGGTTAAAAAATATGCCCACTCGAGGCAAGGCACGGTTGGGGGAGACATGTTTTGGCTTAACCCTACCTGGCCTACCAAACTTTCTGCGCCATCTTCGGAACGACAAAAAACAGAGAGCTGAAACTCCGTGACTTTATAGTTTATCATATTGGGGTCATTTCGAGCCTGTTTACATAACCCCCCGAGCAGAGGATCATGGGTAAATTCAAGATGGCGGCCAGGTTGGGTACCAGAAAAGTTATGTTTTTGTCATATTTCTTCCAAATTTCTGCTTTTCCGCGATGAAAAGTGGGCAAAAACTATTTTATTTCACATCACATTAATATTTACTAATTTATCATGCAGTTTTTTTCGGAGAAATTGCATAAATAAAAAAATTGGAAAATCTGACCGAAAAATCGACCAAAAAATGCCGTTTTTGAAAATGACGTCACTGTGACGTCATCAAAGCAGCCATCTTGGATTTTTTACATTTTGTGGTAGAGCTTGACCCAAGGGTATAGTGTGGTAAGTTTCAGCCCCCTAGCTCAAGGGATAAGAAAAATAATTAGGGGGGGGTCCATTTCGCCACCCCCCCCCCCCAGGCCTGGACAGGTCCCAAAAAGCCCAGGCCAGATAGGGTTAAAAAAAACAACAACCAGCATAGGCTTTATGCCAGAGCGGCAACTCAAGGGTCAAAGCGGAACCTCTAGTTTCAACTGCATATCGACCACTCAACACAACGATAGACGATTTCGACATTTTATTACACCACCGTCTACTATGAGGCTATATAGTTGCGATATTTTATAGTCGATATGTCACGCGAGGGCTTCACTAATATTCGATAAATGGTACGTTGGTATTAAAAAAGAAGAAAAAAAGTAAAATGAAAAAGATTTAATATAGAGAGCCGCTGGGAAATATAATCTTGATTCGGCGCATAATTTCAAATCGGATTTTCGCCTCGAGCGTGTGAATAGAATACTGAAATTCAATAAACCACGCGTCACCCTTTTGTGCATACATATGGAGTGATTAGCCGTTCGTGCCTCCTGAATAGATTCCAACTGACAGATTGCGACACCAGATCAGTGGGTCGATAGGGTAAGGTCCTCCGTGGCACAGCCGACACTTACCAAAGGGCCGAGTCAGGAAATTAGGCTGAAGTACATGTAGCAGCGAGTGTGATATCAAACTGTTCTCCCGAACAATCTCGCTTATAGACAAACATCAAATGCGTCTTATTGAACGCATTTTTACACAATAATCTTCATTTGTTCGTTGTGTCTTTCTTTCACGTGACGAACTGGTGACGTTCCATTCTTATTACGCAGTGCCACAAACTGAGCGACGATTGATTCATTTCATCAGTTTGCAAAAAATTGTCATTCCGCGTCTGAATTTAAGGGAAAATTATCATTATGCATGTTAGAATGGAGTTAATGGCCTTCTTAGTGAATATTATCGTGTAATAATTTTTCGATGTTTAGTTTTAGAGTTCACCAAGAAACATCGAGGCTACGCCGCTCGTTTTTTTTTGGATTGGCGGTCTAAAACTAAACACCGAAATATCATTGCACGATAATATCGGTCATCAAATCCTAATTCAGACTATTGGCCTATGTGGTCGTGTGACTTCTTGTCAGCACACTGGAATCTTTATCCACCACCACCGTGTGTTCCTTTTAATTGTTTTCTGTTAGCGAGATTCTGCTGGATGAATTCCAGTCCGCGAATCTTACCCTCTATGCACATCATTGTGGTCGTAGATATTTGTGGAAGGCTTAACCGTTTAGGACGATTATTTAATTTAACGGACACATAATTCATCACTTTTCCATCAGATAGGGATAGGGACCTGATAGGGATATTAGATAATCGCTCTTGACTATTTGTATCAAATACGGCTCAGGCCGGTGCTAGGGGCCGCGTGGTCATGCCGTTCAAGGTATCCACATGAATCATCACAATCAAAGGATGGCTGAAATATAAAACATCACAAGAATCATTTTTAATTTTTCGGATGCAATTTGATACGATGCAGTCAGTCTATAGGCCGGTTGTGTTTTGAATAAGAATTTGCATTCTACTAATAATTTTCTCCGTTGAGATCGACTATTTAATCTAACGATCACATAGTTTATCTTTTTCCATGATTCTTGGTAGGGCTATTACGTCAACGCTCTTGAATTTTTGTATCTGATGCGAGCCGATAATAGGAGCCGCCAGACGTTTACAGCATTCCCAAGCCATACGGTTCGAGCCCAGCCGGTCCATGTGTGAAAGTTGGCTAGTTACTTGCCGACAGGCGGTGTTTCCCTCCGGATACTACGGCTACCCTCACCAACCAAACTGACTGTCACCATATGAGTAAAACAACCTAGAGTGTGACATTAAGCCAAATCCCCCCCCCCCCCTCCCCCGCCCTCCCAGGCCCATACTCACAGGGCTTTTCCAAGAATCGGCACACATTGATTGACGTTGAGTAACAGCATTCCAAGTCAATACTCGTAGTAACTTTCTCGGAAAGCAGTCACAATTGAATCCCTCTGTACTGGAAACTTCACATTGAGACGGAATAGAAGCAGATGCATCCACCTACGTGCGTAATTTTATCCTCGACATTCATATACACAATGTAGAAGCACAAGGTTTGGGCCTGAGACTCTGTAACTTACGCTTCGTGTTTTTCTTGATACTGCAAAGCAATCCCCCGTGTTTAGTGTTCATAGAATTTAATCCATGCCACGCATTTATCAGACAGAAACGAAACACACTTAGGTAACCGAAAATAGAGAGACAACGTGTCCATAATAGCCAATTTTATGTTATTGACATCCTTCGAGCGCGATTCGTTTTATTGGATAAAACATTCAAAACTAGGCACTCAGTTACACATTCAAGCTGTATTTGGACATGCCAAAATGGAGAATGCCATGACTATTTTCGTCATTGTAGCCGAACTTTCTATATGGATTCGGACAGCGCCATTCGCAGTCAGCAGCATTATGCTATCTGTTATCGTTATCCTTGAAGTTAATGGATTGTTATGCTATTGGCTTCGCAAGAAAGGATTGGGGATTATAAGTTCAGAAGAGGCGAGCTGAGCTAATACCCCATTAGAGACCCCATGACCCCACGATGATGCTCTATGATAAATCACTATCTCTTTGATCTAAAAGTATTATTTTTCACACGCATTGGAACGGATGCATCCTCCGAATGGATGTTTGTTTCGGACATTTTGTTTCGACTATTTTGAACCTTAGTTTTTGGTAATGGTGAAATGTTGCCATGTCGTTCACTTGTACGTGGTCATGATATTCATACTTGAATAAAATGGGGAAGTCAAGTATGAAAAAATACAATGCCGTGGCCTTGTTATGGAAATCCAGATGGTCGTTTAAGATAATTAGCTAAGAATTCATATCACCAGACTTTTCAAATGATCAAGACAAATTCAAATTATACCAAAAGATTATATTTTAAAGTACCCTACAGATAAATAGTATATCAATAAGCATAAGAGAAAATAAATCGTATTCCCAAGTAAAATTATCAGCAAAGATGGAGGCAGACCAGTGTCAAATAGATCAAACATTAGGCTACATCACTTTGCATACAGGAAGGAGTCAGTAACATATCAATCTGTATTATCGAATGTTAATGGAATATTCATTTTCACACGAAACAGAGAGTTTACATAATTATCTTAGGGTAGCAGTCTCCATAGCGATCTTCAATTTATTCTCCCTATTTATGTTTTCAACAGAAAATTTTCAGGTATAACATTACCAATACACATTGTACCTAGCCTAGTAATACAGAATAATATATAATAATAATATAGCAATGCAGAACTGAGAAAAATAAAACAAATAACATAATATTGCACGTTCTTGGATTCTGTGTAAAACCACAGATGTGAAAATATTTGCGCAAAGACCCTCGAACAATATGGTGGGGTGACGCGGCTTTTTGAGCTTGTTATGCTATTGAAATATATTGTCATGCCATGCCATAATATGTCATGCTTTGAACCCGAACCATTTATTTTCTATCACTTTCACAACGGCTAACATCCTTTTGTACAACTTAACCTCACATTACAGACGAATTCAAGGTTGATAACTCTTTGCCTTGGTCAAAGGAGAGAAGTTTTATTTTGCCAGAACGACTCAGGCGCTGACCAGGAACAGAAGACTAGCTTTTTGTCCTGAATGTGGACATACATACATACATACATAGATACCCCACACAGGAAGAGACTGACGATCTAAGAGCAATACGGGAGACATTTTGGATCGAAACTTTACAAACACGATATCCTTTCGGCATGAATATCGATCTAAACGGGAGATAATAACTTGTGTGATTCCCTATAGCAGGCGATATGTTGAAGCCACTCGTATGCTAAAGGAGGAATATCAGAATCTTCAATCTAAACTGAAGCAGCCACTTAATCTGAAACCAATCATAGCTTACACAAAAAATAAGAGTTTACGCGACTTACTTGTCTGAAGTAAACTATATCCTCTAACATAGGTTGGTGACGGAAATTTACGTACGTACGATTTACTGCCATGGCATAAGCTATATTATAGCAGCCTTTTAAAACCGTCAGAAACTTGTCTCTAGGAACGATTTTTAGGAAATAAGTTTTGTTTAATACACCCCTGTGTCAGTGCCCACATCCACCCAGAAAATACATACATTTTCTTCATCTTTAAATATATGCAACCTCCACTCGTGTCGTTCAGCTGATCTGATGAACTCAGCAGAACGTGTGGCAGACTTCGCTACGGCGATATAAGCATTGATCAATGTTGGTGAGACCTCGGCATCCGAAGGTAAGGACCGCTCACAAGCTTGCTTCTGTATATTGACTGGAAACATGAACGTTTATTCAGAGTGTCTCTTCCAGGATCAGCTCCTACCAGAATTGGTAATCTCCCACAAAATCGACTGGTTCAGTTGCTTGAGCAATACATCTAACCATCAGTTGTGTAACCCCGTGGTAATGTCTTCATAATTTTAAAGGACCTGTAATATCCTACATGCAAATCCTGATCAAATGGAATTCATTGCCAGTTTGTCTGGTAACTTTCTCTGGGTTTGGTGTTCGTGAATATGCAATATACCCAGTCAAATTATCATCGTTGAAACGGTACTCCACAGAAACCATGGTTCCGTGCAGAAACTACGCAATATTTACCGTTACTGATATATTGGTCCGCTACTACATGGTTTATATTACTGCATGGTTCTTTGCACGCACTACAAAATATTCCACAATTGGTGAGTTAGTGCATGCATGGTGTTTTAATGCATGATTCCTTGTACAAATTAAACTGGTCAGTTGCTTACTGGTTCATCACAGAAACTAAACACTACGCTTTAGTTATGTTCTCGGTTTCGCGTGAGCGTCAATTGACCTTTTTAAATGTCATTCCTGACGAAGTGACACGCCTTACCATCGCCGCTCTGAATCTAAATTTATTTTCTTTTAGATTATGGGTGCCAGTGAAGCCATAACCTCGCTAACGAAGTTTCATGATAACTCAACATAAACTTTGGTCATTCGAGTCGGACAAACAACAGCTACAGTCTATCCTGCTCTACCATTATTAAGAGACCGCCGGTATTTAGAGACCTTAAGAGATAAAATTTTGTGCCCTGGAACATGTGTTCGAACATATCGTTTGAGCATGGATCCCCTCATGGCGGCGGGTCGGTCGGGCCAGTATGCTCACAAAATAAACTAGAGCAAAATATTAACAAATTTTAATCATTCCAGTGTCGAAATGGTCTGGATTGTGAAATAACTCCATGCAAGTCCATTCATAAGTTGCTGGTTGAAAATATTCTAAAGCTTAGCTGGAAATAATTTTGGGTTTTATTTTCTATTCGAAAATGGGGCAAGGGTACGTCATGTGTTTATAATCGCTGCTGTATGTTTGTATAAGTCAAGTGATTTTGATACATTATATTGCTAAATATTCTTTTTCTATGAAATATTATAATAAGCTGATCACCTCTCAAGGGCGTACATTTTCAAGTAAACAGATTTCTGTCGGCAGTATCAGGTATTACTTTATGAATTTGTAAGTAGCTCAAGTATTATTTTAGGGTTTTGTGACTTCAGGCTAATATACAAATAAAGTAGGAATGACTGGGGTAGAGTGGGACACGGGACACAAATCTTAACTCTTATGTTGAGTACAGGAATCACATTGCATTATTATCAGCCGTTTCATATAACACTGATATTGATTATAAGTAAACAATATCAGTGGTAAAACAATGAGGGGCAAACAAATTGTTTTTAACAGTCCGAGTAAGTTTTCAAGATGAGTGTGATGCTTTGTTAAGTACGTCATTACTGTTTTGGTACTACTGGATGAGGATGGACAAAGATACAATTTATGTCGATTTATTATCTCAGGTTTATGTATTCGTTTTTATTTTACACACAACAGAATATATCATGCACCCGAGGCGGACTGGGACACATTTTCCGGGATGCACTGGAACGTAGTAATCAAATACCGTAGTTAGATTTAATTTCATCCTATAAATGTTACGAAAGTGATTTTTTTTGTTTCCTAGATATAAATCCCATCGGATTTAATGCGTTTTACTAACAATTTCAAAGTTAAATGCTTCCGTTGGAAAGGAATCGCATTTGTTCTTCAAATTTAGTGTCTGCGAAATATTTGATGTAACACAGTGTTCTAAAATAGCAACTAAATTTGCCATATCTGTTGAATTATTTTAAATGTATTTCGATTATTGTCCCACTGTACCCCAGTGAGTGTCCCAATTTTTTACGTTTTAAAACGTTATTCTGGAGACAACTGTAACAGATATTGTAGAATTTTTGTATTACTATATCATACTAAATATAGCGGAACACGGACTTTACCCCTACAATACGGATCTGTATTATACGATATAAGGGTCTTTTTTTTTTTTGCATTTTACTATGGGTTGTGGGGTGTTGTTTTTCTCGTCTCGCCAAGAAAAACACACCGGGAGGGGTCTCGGAGCGAATCGGTGAAATGTTTGGAAAAGTACCGGGTAGGCCCATAGGCCCACTTGTATTATACAATATACGGGCCTGTATGGGGTACGGTATGGGAGTGGTCATTTTTTTTTTAGTTATACTATGGGTTATGAGGTCTTGTTTTTCACGTCTCGCCAAGAAAAACACAATGGGAAGGGTCCCGGAGCGAATCGGTGAAATTTTTCGAAAAAGTCACGGAGATCTGGGTAGGCCCATAGGCCTATACTGCATGGCTACGGGGGTATAGATCCATACGGGGTGGACGTTTTGGGGTCTAGGTGAGCCCCTAATGGTCCTATGGTGTCGTATGAGGTCTTATTTTGAAGCTCTCGTTGAGGAGCATCCGACTAGACTAATGGTTCCTCCGTGATCAATAGTCTGCGCATGCGCACTCCTGCCGTAGTATAGAAACCGGGCATTTTGGGATGTGCGTGGGGTTGTGTATGGGGTAGACATGGACCACTATGGGTCCAAGTGGGTAGTGGGAGGTGTCAAAGTGAAGCTTGCGTGGGGTAGAGTCAGAATGGCGTGTTTTTTTATTGCAAGTCGCGTCAATCTGCGCATGCGCAGTTGGGTGTAGTAAGTAAAGTGTCATTTTCAGAGTGCGTTGGGGGGGGTGTGTGTTTGGGGTAGAGAGGACCCATTCTTGGTCCAAATGGGTTGTGTGGGGTGTCATTTTGTAGCTCTTGGGGTGTAGACCCCGGTTTGTGAGCTGTCCACGTCATCGGTGACGTCATCAGTACGAGTATTAGCGAAAGCGGGCATTTTGAGGGTGTGGAGGAAGGTATTTGGGGTAGAAATGGACCATCCTTGGTCCGAATGGGTCGTGGTAGGTGTCATTTTGTAGCTCTCGGGGTGTAGATCCCGATTTGTGGGATGATCGCATCCTCTGTGACGTCATGGGCGACGTCATCAGTAGAAGTAGTAGCGAAAGTGGGCATTTTGGGGCAGTGAAGTAAGGCTTTTGGGGTAGCGATGGACCATCCTTGGTCCGAATGTGTCGTGGAAGGTGTCATCTTGTAGCTCTCGGGGTGTACATCCCGATTTGAGGGCCGTGCACGTCATCTGTGACGTCATGGGTGACATCATCAGTACGAGTAGTAGCGAAAGTGGGCATTTTAGGGCAGTGAAGGAAGGTATTTGGGGTAGAGATGGACCATCCTTGGTCCCAATGTGTCGCGGGAGGTGTCATCTTGTAGGCCTCGGGGTGTAGACTCCGATTTGACGGATGTCCACGTCATCTGTGACGTCATCGGTGACGTCATCAGTAGAAGTAGTAGCGAAAGTGGGCATTTTGGGGAAGTGAAGGAAGATGTTTAGGGCAGAGAGGGACCATCCTTGGTTCTAATATGTCGTGTGGGCTTTCATCTTGTAGTTCCCTGCATGTAGACGCAACTACACACTTGGTGGTCGCATCGTGCATGTATACTACATATGACTTGATACTGTGAACTATAACTGTAAAGTCAGGATGGCCGAGTGGTCTAAGGCGCCAGTCCTAAGTGCTGGTCTGCGCAACACAGGGCGTGGGTTCGAATCCTATGACACATGAGTTTTTTTTGTATATACACCTTTAGTGTAATACCATATCTGTGCAGTATTATACCATATCTGTCCAGTATTATACCGAATCTGTGCTGTATTATACCATATCTGTCCTGTATTATACCATATCTGTCCTGTATTAGACAATATCTTCGCTGTATTTAATGTGCATGTACTATGCGCATGTCCATGTATTCTGTGCATATCCATGCACATATACTATGTGCCTGTACATGTAATCTGTTCATGCACATGTACTCTGTCAATATACATGTTCCTTGTCCATGTAAATGCTCTGTGCATGTCATTCTACATGTACTCTGTTCACGTCCATGTATACATACTCTGTTCAAATCCATGTACATACTCTTTGTCCATATCGCTATATAGCTGAAATATTGCGGAATCCATCTTCGGCCATGTTTGCCCTGAACCATTTGTTCTAATCATCATCGGGTAGGCCAGGATACCGTTGAGGCAACATATCCTCAGATAGTGTTTGCGCATTCTGAGTATCTATCAGTGCATGGGTGTATACATTCATCCGATGGAAAGATTCCGTAATTTTGTCACGAAAAACGTGACATTGGTGACCCTCTCCACTATCCACTTGATGTTGGTGCGCTGTCTAGGCCCATCCCAAGACATCCAATTGGTCCACTTGGTCCAGCACGAGCTCTAGCGACGCCCGGTTAATGATGGTAAACGGTTGGTCAAATACCCGGATGTTACTGCTCGGGTAAAAGTATCGGACTTGGTCTATCGCCTTATGCTGCACAAGGGTATAAGTGAGAGATTGAGGTTCTATATCTCATCCAAGGGTTGTGTGTAGGGTGTCAAATCGAAGCTCTGGTGGTACAGACCACGATTTGAGGGATATCCACGTCATCTGTGACGTCATCAGTACGAGTAGTAGCGAAAGCGGCCATTTTATGTGTGCAATGCAGTGCGTTTGAAAGGGGCCATCTTCGGTCTGGCTACCTGGTAGAGTTACTTGTGTGTGTGTGCGTTTGTGTGTGTGTACGTGCGTGCGTGCGTGTGCGCGAGGGTGTGTGTGTCTGTGTACGTCTGTGCGCGTGTGTATACGTCTGTGTGTAGGTGTTGGTGTGTTTGTGTCGCCGTGTGCCATGATACAGACAGATGAGAAAAAAAGATCAACACGTTCACAAGTGTTCCTATAGTCCGGAAGTGACCTTTGACCCCGCGCTGCTCAGTAGTGACGTCATCGTACGCACAGACACGCACACAAACACAAACCTGGTGCACCCTGTACCCTATAGACCGTAGGGCATAGGGTACACCAGGGTGCGGGTGCACCATCAATCCGAAAGACGTCCACAGTTTGTGGTCTATCCTTCAACATGACTTATACTTATTCTGAGGGACGGCTTCTGATTGGACAAGAGCAGTCTGAGATCAGCACAATGAACTTCTGAATACACGGACAATAACATAAGTGAATTGTAAACACACCCATAGCGATTCCCCCAGCGTGAATGTGCTGTGATGGAGGGGTTAATAAAAGGATTGACCTGTAATCTTTGTTGTTGTTGTTGTTGTTGTTGTTGCTCTCTTTTTGGACTAACCAATCAGAAAAGTACTTATCACGGACTACACACGTAGGGCTACGTGTAGACGCGCATGTGTAACATGGTCTAACACGTCCCCCATTCCTACGTTTGCAGAGCCATGACGGAGACCCATCCCTATGCGACTTGCATTTTACAGCATGCGACCGTGGTTAATTCACTCACGGATTACCGAGCAGTAGTTCGGTCCATGTTTGGAGATGGCGACGACAACGAGGGGCGACGCCAGATCCTGAAAGAGTTCACAGAAGCGATTCTCGACAGAGTGGACCCGATGGCGAGGTGTGCTACTACCCACCACTACAGGACTATGACAGCCATCCTTGATGCTCGGGCTATGGACCACGAGCGCTCACGCCGGAACCAGCGGCGTCTCGTTGGTCTCACAATGGTCTTTGCCCAATTGATCCTGACGCTGTGGCAATGACAGTTCCGTCTTACAGCGACAGAAAAGAACGGCTCTTCAGAGCCTCCATATCTTCCGAAAGAGAGACGCCTAACTAAGCACAATGTTCACACACACACACACACAAACACACACACACACAAACACGCGCGCGCACGGACGCACAAACACACGCACACACACACACACTCTCACGCACACGCACGCGTGCACGTTCACACACTCAAACGCACACACACACAGGTAACTCTACCAGGTAGCCAGACCGAAGATGGCCCCTTTCAAACGCACTCCATTGCACACATAAAATGGCCGCTTTCGCTACTACTCGTACTGATGACGTCACAGATGACGTGGATATCCCTCAAATCGTGGTCTGTACCACCAGAGCTTCGATTTGACACCCAACACACCACCCTTGGATGAGATATAGAACCTCAATCTCTCACTTATACCCTTGTGCAGCATAAGGAGACAGACCAAATCCGATACTTTTACCCGAGCAGTAACATCCGGGTATTTGACCAACCGTTTACCATCATTAACCGGGCGTCGCTAGAGCCCATGCTGGACCAAGTGGACCAATTTGGATGGGCCAATGAACAGCGCCCCAACATCAGGTGGATAGTGGAGAGGGTCACCAATGTCACGTTTCTTGTGACAAAATTACGGAATCTTCCCATCGGATGAATGTATTCACCCATGCGCTGATAGATACTCAGAATGCGTAAATACTATCTGAGGATATGTTGCCTCAACGGTATCCTGGCCTGCCCGATGATGATTAGAACAAATGGTTCAGAGCGTACATGGCCGAAGATGGAACTTTCTGAAATGGCGACTTCTGATTGGACAAGAGCAGCCGAGAATACATCTAACGGACAAGAACGAATATGACAGATGCAGCACCAAATGGCGGCCTCTGATTGGACAAGAGGCTACTTGTATTGTAAACATACCCAACGCGGCTTCGCCAGCTTGGGTATGATGTACTGGAGGGTATAATAAAATGATTGACCTGTCATCCTTGTTGTTGTTGTTCTCTCACCGGTCTACATCATGCGACATTGTACAGAGTACATGTTCATTGAGAGAGAAAGTGAGGGAGAGAGAGAGAGAATTAAGGGTTAACGTCGCATTCCGCAATATTTCAGCTATATAGCGATATGGACAAAGAATATGTACATGGATTTGAACAGAGTATGTATACATGGACGTGAACAGAGTACATGTAGAATGACATGCACATGTACATGGACAAGGAACATGTATATTGGCAGAGTACATGTACATGGACAGATTACATGTACAGGCACATAATATATGTGCATGGATATGCACAGAATACATGGACATGCGCAAAGTACATGTACATTAAATACAACGAAGATATTGTCTAATACAGGACAGATATGGTATAATACAGGACAGAAATGGTATAATACAACACAGATTCGGTATAATACTGGACAGATATGGTATAATACTGCACAGATATGGTATAATACAAAAGGTGTATATACAAAAAACTCACGTGTCAGGAGTAGGATTCGAACCCACGCCCTGCGTTGCGCAGACCAGACTTAGGACTGGCGCCTTAGATCACTCGGCCATCCGAACTTTACAGTTATAGTTCACAGTATCAAGTCATATGTAGTATTCATGCACGATGCGACCACCAGGTGTGTAGTTGCGTCTACATGCAGAGAACTACAAGATGACACCCCACACGACATATTAGGACCAAGGATGGTCCCTCTCTGCACTAAACACCTTCCTTCACTTTCCCAAAATGCCCACTTTCGCTACTACTCCTACTGATGACGTCGCCGATGACGTCACAGATGACCTGGGCAGCCCACAAATCGGGGTCTACACCCCGAGAGCTACAAAATGACACCACCCTCGACCCTCGATCCTCTTTACCCCAAACACACCCCCACGCACCCTGAAAATGACCACTTTACTTACTACACTCAACTGCGCATGCGCAGATTGACGCGACTTGCAATACAAACAGGCCATTCTGACTCTACCCCACGCAAGCTTTACTTTGACACCTCCCACGACCCACTTGGACCCATATTGGTCCATCTCTACCCCAAACACATCCCCACGCACACCCCGAAATGCCCTGTTCCTATACTACGGCCAGACTGCGCATGCGCAGACTATTGAACACGGAGGAACCATTAGTCTAATCGGATGCTCCTCAACGAGAGCTTCAAAATAAGATCTCATACGACACCATAGGACCATTAGGGACTCACCTAGACCCTAAGACGTCCACCCCGTATGGACCTATACCCCCGTAGCCATGCAGTATAGGCCTATGGGCCTACGCAGACCTCCGTGACTTTTTCGAAAAATTTCACCGATTCGCTCCGGGACCCTTCCCATTGTGTTTTTCTTGGCGAGACGTGAAAAACAAGACCCCACAACCCATAGTAACACCCACAATTTTTTTTCCCCAGGTTGGACCTATACCTCCCATAGACAGCCTATGGGGCTATATACAGACCTCGGTGACTTTTTCCAAAAATTCCACCGATTCGCTCCGGGTCCCCTCCCATTGTGTTTTTCTCGGCGAGACGTGAAGAACAAAACCCCACAACCCATAGTAAAATGCAAAAAAAAAAATGACCATCCCCATACCCCATAGAGGTATTTTCCCTTATATTGTATAATACAGATCCCTGTTCCGCTTTTCATATTTTCGGGAAAAAATCTTAATTTTACATGCACCCACCCCATTGACTTGATAGGCAGGCCCCGATAAACCCGGGGATCGATATTAACCCTTTTGGCTAGGGTTGTTAGGTGTTTTCTCCTATTTTAGGGGTGAAGTCCGTGTTCCGCTTTTTATATTTTCGGGGAAAAATCCTATTTTACATGCATCCACCCTATTGACTTGATAGGCAGGTCCCAATATCATGCATCCACCCTATTGACTTGATAGGCAGGTCCCAATATCAGGTCCCTTTTGGCTTGGGTTGATACATGTAGGTGTTTTCCCCTATTTTAGGGGTGAAGTCCGTGTTCCGCTTCTTATATTTTCGGAAAAAAATCCTAATTTTACATGCACCCACCCATGACTGGACGAATGCTTCACTTTGATACCTCACTCGACCCAATCGGACCAATAGTGGCCCACCTAGACCCCAAAACGTCTATTTCCATACCCTTGGTCTACTGCGCATGCGCAGAAAGACGTCAGTTCCACGTCACACCCATCCCGTTAGATGCGCCTTCAAGAATGCTTCACTTTGATACCGCACTCGACCCAATCGGACCATGCAGCGTATTTGAAGTCTGGGGACTACTTTTTCGCCGCGGAAGCTTTTGCCCGCGACCGCATCACCACCAGACCGCATCACCGCGGAGGAATACATACCCAGGGCCTTTGCCGGAACTATATGGGGAGTAGTCCATAGTTTCGGATTATTGGTCCCCAATAACGGCCCGGTCGACCCCATATTTTGAATAGCTTTTTTATCTCGCCTCGAGACGGGGAACACTGAGACGAAATCTTATTGAAGTCGATTGTCAAGATTTTTGCAGGAAATGAATGAAATATTGTGTATTTTGGGTCATTTTAATAGATTTCCCAGAAAATATGGAGTACGTTCCGAGGGAAGAAAATTTATCCGGGTTGAATTTGCATGACTGGCTTGTATGCTGAATTAATGGTATGAGCATTCCCATGAAGAAAATATATACTTTTATATGGGTTTTCTGGATGGTTTGGCATCTCAGAAAGACGGAAGGGCTATACCAATGGTCTATTTCCAGCAACGAGGGGTCTACTGTGGACTGCACCCTATATGCAATACCTTATATACAGTAAAAATATACTCTGACGTATGATACGCTCTACTGACTTGTAATAAGCCATTTGCGTTGTCATTTTCGCTCAAATTGTTCAGTTTTATACCATTTTAATGTACGCTTTCAGATCTTTCGAATGTCGGGCAGAATATTTAGAAACTTTCAAGTGAATCATAGAACAACTACGCCGATAACATATGTTGCCAAGCAGGACTATACAGATTTATCTCCCCTATGGCATCTAAAATGCATTATCTCGGACACCAACACCAATTTGATTACTCAACATGATATTTCCCAACGTAAAACTCACGGACAATATTAAATACTCTGAATAGGTAACAGTTAATTGCGTCTTAGCCATTATTTTTGAAGATTCTGAAAGAATTCTCGATATTTACCCGACGGAGGACACTACAAATTTAACACCAATTTGACCATAATTCCAGTTGTTTTTACATATTCCGTGCCAATCTGATATGGTTTAGAAGCTAGAAAGTGAGATTATAATTCGGAAAATTGCTGCGAGCCCATCGTCATGGCTATTCGGATAATATTTGAGGTTTTATCTCGAAATGTCGACTTCAGATGGTAAAATACACCAAAAGAAAGATGGGGTAGGGGGAAAGGGGAGGAGCGGATATCCAACGAAAAAGCCCTTATATGGCAAGTGTGATATACTAGTGTACTCGTATTCGCTAGCAGACTATTATGCGCCAGCAACACATTTTCCATAAAATAGACCTTAGTCATATAGGGAGTAGTCCAGAGTTTCGGATTATTGGTCCCCCTCAAAAATTTTAATACAGCAGAGCGTCCGGGTCTGACCACATGATAATTATCCTTACCGTTTTGGTAACCAGTATTTATAGTACCAAGCTTCTGGGCACTACCATTCCTTCAAAATGACATATGCGGATGGGTGGCTCGGTTGAGCTATATTGCGAGTCGGGCCGTGAAGCCAACCTTCGTTAGCCTCAGTTTCGTACGTTTTTAGGTGTTTAAAAATAGGGTTATGTTACATATGGAATATGTGACAAAAAACGGCATGGTCGACCCCATATTTTGAATAGCTTTTTTATCTCGCCTGGAGACGGGGAACACTGAGACGAAATCTTATTGAAATCGATTGTCAAGATTTTTCCAGGAAATGAACGAAATATGGCGTATTTTGGGTCATTTTAATAGATTTCCCAGAAAATATGGAGTACGTTTCGAGGGAAGAAAATTTATCCCGGGTTGAATTTGCATAACTGGCTTGTATGCTGAATTAATGGTATGAGCATTCCCATGAAGAAAATATATACTTTTATATGGGTTTTCTGGATGGTTTGGCATCTCAGAAAGACGGAAGGGCTATACCAAGGGTCTATTTCCAGCAACGAGGGGCCTACTGTGGACTGCACCCTATATGCAATACCTTATATACAGTAAAAATATACTCTGACGTATGATACGCTCTGCTGACTTGTAATAAGCCATTTGCCTTGTCATTTTCGCTCAAATTGTTCAGTTTTATACCATTTTAATGTACGCTTTCAGATCTTTCGAATGTCGGGCAGAATATTTAAAAAATTTCAAGTGAAACATAGAACAACTACGCCGATAACATATGTTGCCAAGCAGGACTATACAGATTTACCTCCCCTTGGGCGGGGCGACTATGGCATCTAAAATGCATTATCTCGGACACCAACACCAATTTCATTACTCAACATGATATTTCCCAACGTAAAACGCACGGACAATATTAAATACTCTGAATAGGTAACAGTTCTCTGCGTCTTAGCCATTATTTTTGAAGATTCTGAAAGAATTTTCGATATTTACCAGATGGAGGAAACTACAAATTTAACATCAATTTGACCATAATTCCAGTTATTTTTACATATTCCGTGCCTATCTGGTATGGTTTAGAAGCTAGAAAGTCAGATTATAATTCGAACAATTGCTGCGAACCCATCGTCATGGCTATTACGATAATATTTGAGGTTTTATCTCGAAATGTGTACTTCAGATAGTAAAACACACCAAAACAAAGATGGTGTAGGGGGAAAGGGGAGGAACGGATATCCAACGAAAAGGCCCTTATATGGCAAGTGTGATATACTAGTGTACTCGATTTCTCTCGCACACTATTATGCGCCAGCAACACTTTTTCCATAAAATACACCTTAGTAATGTAGGGAGTAGTCCATAGTTTCGGATTATTGGTCCCCCTCAAAAATTTTAATACAGCAGAGCGTCCGGGTCTGACCACATGATAATTATTCTTCCCTTTTTGATAACCAGTATTTATAGTACCAAGCTTCTGGGTACAACCATTCCTTCAAAATGACATATGCGGATGGGTGGCTCGGTTGAGCTATATGGCGAGTCGGGCCGCAAAGTCAACTTTCGTCAGCCTCAGTTTCGTACGTTTTTCAGGTGTTTAAAAATAGGGTTAGGTTACATATGGAATATGTGACAAAAAACGGCCTGGTCGACCCCATATTTTGAATAGCTTTTTTATCTCGCCTCGAGACGGGGAACACTGAGACGAAATCTTATTGAAATCGATTGTCAGGATTTTTCCAGGAAATGAACGAAATATGGCGTAGTTTGGGTCATTTTAATAGATTTCCCAGAAAATATGGATTACGTTCCGAGGGAAGAAAATTTATCCTGGGTTGAATTTGCATAACTGGCTTGTATGCTGAATTAATGGTATGAGCATTCCAATGAAGAAAATATATACTTTTATATGGGTTTTCTGGATGGTTTGGCATTCAGAAAGACGGAAGGGCTATACCAAGGGTCTATTTCCAGCAACGAGTGGTCTACTGTGGACTGCACCCTATATGCAATACCTTATATACAGTAAAAATATACTCTGACATATGATACTCTCTGCTTACTTGTAATAAGCCATTTGCCATGTCATTTTCGCTCAAATTGTTCAGTTTTATACCATTTTAATGTACGCT
>JAVTVY010051849.1:0-27933 GCA_036873755.1 Hanleya hanleyi
AAATGCTACTAGGCGTGATATGTATGCGCCATATGCAGGTCCCACTGGAATATTACTGTCCAGAATGGGATAGTTTACGATGTCGAAATTGTAATCATCTCTTTTGTCATACAGTCGACGAGAGAGAGGGCCCGCTTCATTTTTATAGAGATATAGGTATACATATGATATGCCTGTAGGGTTATCTGTAGTTTCCTTCAAATCCAGTGAAGGTGGATATATATCCTTCACTGCGTCATTTATATAGCGATTATCCACAGCGAGAAGATCGTCTATATAGCGTTTGGTGAATGAGAAGGAACGGGCTTTGAATGGACCGACGCATTTGTGAATAATGTCTTGTGATTATAGATTTGAGACCGAGGCATTTGTGAATAAGGCCTTGTGATTATAGATTTGGAGATCGACGAATTTGTGAATAAGGTCTTGTGATTATTGATTTGGAGACCGACGCATTTGTGAATAAGGTCTTTTGATTATAGATTTGGAGATCAAGGCATTTGTGAATAAGGTCTTGTGATTATAGATTTGGAGACCAAGGAATTTGTGAATGAGGTATTGTGATTATAGATTGGGAGACCGAGGAATTTGTGAATAAGGTATTGTGATTATAGATTTAGAGACCGACGCATTTGTGAATAAGGTCTTGTGATTATAGATTTGGAGACCGACGCATTTGTGAATAGGGTCTTGTGATTATAGATTTGAAGACCGACGCATTTGTGAATAAGGTCTTGTGATTACAGATTCATTTGTGAATAAGGTATTGTATTTGGAGACGACGTCTTCGTGAACAAGGCCTTGCGATTATGTATTGACCATATCTTTATAAATTTGTAGGTCTACTACAATTTTATAAGTTTGATCTGATTAAGTTTGCCAAGGGACCATGTAAATACTAACTGATTCAACAGATCAAAAATCAATTAATCCATGACTCAGGTAAATCTGCTATTGAAACGAGTAAATCATTTCACACGGCCTATTATTACTGGCCAGCAGGATGGTCATACCCTTGTCAATGTAGCTGTAGCTGTCAATGCTAATCCTGTCAGATGTTGTCGGTATCCTCCTCGTTCGTCTGTCCATCCGTCCGTTTACGGATCTGTCCATCATATCTTCAAAAGCGCAATTTCTTAAGGGTTATGATATGACAGGGCTATCATCGAACATAAGGGACCTTGACTGCAAGGTCAACGGGTGAAAAGGTATGTGACGCATTAAATTTACGAGAGCGTTTAAATTACCGTGACTGGGCTTTTTGCAGGTATTCTGAAAATCCTAGACTATCTACAGATGGCCCAGGCCAACTTGGAATTCTCAGTCGGTGTAGGCCATTCGCAGAAAAAAAGCCTCAAACTCCAACAACAGAAATAAATCTTGTATTTCAACATCATTTTGAATATAAACGAAATGGAATATTAATTTCGAAAAACAGAGAAGTTTATCTAATAGTTTGAAATGTCGGTTCCACCTAATGCCATGGTAGGCTAGACATACGTAATCAGTGTACATTCCGAAATAACCAAGGCAGTTCTGTCACGTAACTATGCTATGTAAACACTGTAATAGACCGGTGGATCACCGTGACTTTTTAGCTTCTAAATTCGGGTCACTTTGAGCCTATTTACATATCTTCCGATCAGAGGACCATGATGCCGCCCAGAGTGTGTGTCTGAAAAGATGCGGTTTCTCCGATTTTCTTCATAATCTCTGTCTTCTTTTTATTTCACATTGAATAATTATTTTACTGGACCGTTTCTGCCAGGAAAAGAAAATAAGTACACTTTGTTTTAGAATATGACATCACTATCGTTGTATATATAGCTGAGTGTGTGCGATAAACAATGAGTAAATGGACGTAAACTTGGCCGAGCTGACGTGAACTTTTACTCTTGACATTTGACCTGGAATTCGGAATGAACTCTTCCGCCTTTGGGTTGACCATGGGGTGTCTGTGGCGTGGCACGGGTCAAGTGACTGTGACGTCGTCAGTAGTAGAGAAAGCGCACATACAGACGGATTGAGTGTGCACTCTAAAAAGGCTTCTAAATACCGTACACGCAATGCCAGGATAAAAATCTGTTCATCATGTGACCTTTTACCCTTGTTCTTTGTCCTGGAATTTGGGGCGGACCATCCACCTTGGTGACATGGCACGGGTACAGCAAGTGTGACGTCATCAGTAGTAGATACAGACGTAGATACAGACGGATTGCGTGTGCACTCGAACTAGGGAGCCTATATTCCTACGAAGTAGGCTCTCATTTGCAAATTCCTTTCGTCGGCAAATTAAGGAGAACCGTTGACATTACAACCTTGATTTTTGGCATGAACGTGCATTAGGGGACTGTTACCAGCAAGTTCTGAGCTGACCTAGTTTTGATGAAAATTTGACCTACTTAAGTGACCTAGAACATTACGCTTGGACCCCCAAGTTATCTAGGTGACCTATAACATTACGCTTGGACCCCCGAATCATTTTCCTCACACTACTTCGTAGGTCCTGTGACGTTAGTCACACTACTCATGTACCCTACATCAAAAATAAACCAATATGGTCAGGCACGGGGGGAGGGGGGGGGGGGGGGGGGGGGGCTCTGTGTGACGGACTCTCGCTATAAAGTACAATGGATAGTCTCTGGATGTTTTGTGACGTTGACCGGTGATCTAAACGGAATGAACGATAGCATATAATGAAACGTGTTACGTTAGCGAAAGCAAAGATTAATCTGTTTAATTATGCACAAAAACCGGATAAAGAGTAAGTTATGTCAACTACGCATGTAAAGCGGTGACTCCTACTTTTTGCTCACTTCGTATGGCGCACTTTCGGTTGCGGGTGCAATCCAGAGATTCTTTTATACGACAGGGAATAGGCACATTTGCGTACACTTCGCCATCCATAAGATGGCTTGCGAGTCTCCATTCTCGCGGAGCGATATCTGGTACTTTACCGGATTCTGTTCGGCCTTCATCCGGCGGAGAACAGACTCGAGAAATCTGATAAATTACAGGTTTTCATACCAGTTCTGAAACAGATACTGCCTGAGCTTACAAAATATATAGGTATGAATAACTTTCGTATCGTACAAGAGGTGTGGTGGATCTGTAATTTTGAACAAGTAGGACATCACATGACTAGAAAATGGCGAGTGACGTTGGGGTGACGTCGGTAGACTTTTGCTGATTGGCTGACGAAGTCACGTGGTATTGATTTCTGGAAATTCCCTCTTGCATTAGCCGAAAGTAGGCTGAAAATGGATACACACGACCCCAGGGTCAGTCTTACCGCGTATAGATGACCGAGATGGTTACAGGTTGGGAATAGGCCATTTTCGATTTTCGATTTTCGGCCATTAATTGTCGTAAAATCTTCAACCCAAATGTCATGAAATCATTAAATCTGCACACTATACATATTAATCCCCAGTTCCATATTATTTGTGAACGATCCTAAATGTATGTAACCCGGCCATCTGAGAATTGCCTAGGCCGTTTAAGAATAAGATGACTGTTCAAAGATGGTCTGATTCTCAGAATGCCTGCAACAGGCTCCACAAATACAGCACAATGACCCGATTGCACGTCAGTGACATTGACCAATTTGTTCAAGGACAACGGTTTAGTTTGGTCTAGTACAAAGCGTTGCATTTCGTGACCATCACAACAAACACGATATCTCTTAAAAGATTAGTACAAAGCTCACTAAATTCATACCACATCTGATCATGACTCTACAGGATATTGACAATCAGTAAGCTTGGGCTATTTTGGCAAGTTCATCGGGTAAGTGTCAAAATAAGTCAAATATGATATAAAAGCGATATCGCTTCGAAGATGATGATATAGACTTGTATGTCTTATATTATACGGCGGTGAATTACATCTGAGATTTTCGCTGAATGTAGACCATTTCGGGGTCCATTTAGGTTAATTTGTGTTCTATGCACCAATCTTACAACTAAAATCATAATTTGGAGCATCTAGAATCAGAGAATAATAATCAAACTTTCTCATAGATAACACATTTTATATTTATTATTCTATAACACTTGTGTCAATAACATCGAGCTAACCGTGCAATTATTACACGTTTTAGCACGGTTATATGAAATGTACATGTGTCAAATGCAGGTGTTCATTAGGAGATTCGATTTCACAAGTCGGGTAAGGAGAGGGACGTCTGCTTTCATACAAGTAACAATCGAATAAAACAAATAAATAAATTACAAGATGAAATTTCTTTCCCAAGTTTACTTTTGCCCCCTTAGTAAAACTGATTAACCCTATCTGGCCTGGACTTTTTGGGACCTGTCCAGGCCTGGGGGGGGGGAGGGGGCGAAATGGCCCCCCTAATTATTTTTCTTATCCCTGAGCTAGGGGACTGAAACTTATCATACTATACCCTTGGGTGAAGCTCTATCAGAAAATGTAAAAAAAAAAATGCAAGATGGCCGCTTTGATGACGTCATTTTTATCTATTTATTTATTTTTATTTTTGCAATTTCTCCGCAAAAACTGCATGATAAATTAGTAAATATTAATGTAATGTGAAATAAAATAGTTTTTGCCCACTTCTCATTGCGGAAAAGCAGAAATTTTGAAGAAATATGACAAAAACATCACTTTTCTGGGACCCCACGTGGCCGCCATCTTGGATTTACCCATGATGCTCTGCTCGGGGGGTTATGCAAATAGGCTAAAAATGACCCCAATATGATAAACTATAAAGTCACGGGGTGTCAGCTCTTCATTTTTTGTCGTTCCGGAGATAGCGCAGAAAGTTCGGTATAGGGGGGCCATAATGCCCCCCCCCCCCTCCTCAGGCCAGGTAGGGTTAACAAAGCAACAAAAATAGGCATATATCCACGTAATTTCCCAACAGCTGACTCAGCTGACAAAATCACTCCTCATTTGAGAGACCACATAACTCGTCCACTGACATCGGCGCGATGCCAACCGAGACGGAAGCATCGTCCTGATTTTGTTTTTTTTTTTTAAAGGGGAGAAAGGTTGTCAAAGTTTAAAATGTGTTTTCAACCTTTCATTATAATCTTTGTTGATAATCACTTTGAGTAGTGCAATAGAATGGAAATAATGTTTTCATAGGCGTGCTAAATGGTTAGTTTACGCACGGTTAGTGTGGGAAAGTTTATGAATTTTAGGTCGCGGGCTTCGCCCTTGCCCTAAAATATAAATTTCCCCACACTAACCGTGCGTAAAATAACCATTTAGCGCCCCTATGAAAACATTATTTCTGAAACAATACATATTATAATTTAATCAATAAAAGTAACTGTTATCCTCAATAAAGTTGTCATTTGTTTAGCAAAAAAAACATGTCGGGACGGGCTCAAAGTAGGTGCACGAAAGTCATACTTGCAATACCGGCATGGGGAAGAACGCAGGCATCTTGCAAAGCTATAAGAGCGGTCAGTAACCATGGAACTTAGCTACCAGTGCATGCATAATTCCGCTTGAGTAATGATTGAATTAATTAGAGCCTTCAATTACAGGTCTAATATGGAGTTTGGGAGATGTTTGGAGGGATTCTCGAAGATTTGCGCTCGTCTCTCTTCGAGACTTTGGAGTGGGGAAGAAAAGCTTGGAAGAAAGAATTCAGGACGAGGCCGAAATAATCATGAACAAATTTGAAAGTACAAATGGGAAACCATTTTATCCAAAGAAATATCTGGCCGATGGCGTGGCGAATATCATCTTCGGCATAATAAGAGGATCCAGGTAAAAAGCGAACCATACAACTGGCGTGCATGCGAACATGTCTACATGAGGTTTAAGTAGGGTAGAAATGGGCCTTTAAGCCGCTGGATCAGGATCAAGATCACAAGCAAGAAGTGACGTCATCAACCGAAATGATGTAATCACCGGAAGTGACGTAATCACCGGCAGTGACGAAATCACCGGAAGTGACGTAATCACCGGAAGTGACGAAATCACCGGAAGTGAGATCACCGGAAAGCAGCAGTGTGTATAGGAGATCATGATCAGGGTATAAGAGAGAGAAATTCGACCAATCATTATCAGATATACGACCGCAATGTTTGGTCACCTGAATATAATATGCAAAGAATCGTCGGTCATGTTTGATCACATGATATATCGTGAGAAGTCAAAAAAAGGATTTGGGCTCCATTTTAACTGTTATCACATTGTGTCATAATATTCGGTGTCATGCTTGGAGTTGATTATGTGGTCGTAGATTACATCTGCACGATCATCAGCACAATCATCATCCGTTTCATTTTGGAAGGTTAACCCCCCGGCTGGATTTCGTCCATGCGTTTCTGGTGTTGGGTGATATTTTCCCTACATGCTCTATTGTTTCTTCAACAAGATAACACCTGCTGTACATTAAGGACCTGTTTGGGAATAACATCGACACATGTTTACACCTGTTTTTCCTTCCTGGCGTGATGATATTGTCGTCTCGTCGTTGTTTTAATTTGAACGGTCGAGTTTAGTTTTATTGACTTTTTATAGCCAGGGTTCTGTGGTTTCTTCTTTCCATACTTTCTGCTATTTTGCTTCTATTTTTTTCTCGGATTTTCGGTTGATTGAATTGAATTCAGTTGCTCCTGGTCCTATCTTGATATAACTCTTTTCTTTCTGTATAAAGTCTCTAGCAGTTTTATTTGCACTTTCATTTCCTGCGATGTAACGTCGGCTTGCACCCATATTAGAGAAATCTTAGATATTCGATTTCGTGAATACCATCTGATCTATTTTGGGATTTGTATTTATTTTTGGAGATTTACATGATTAATGCAATTGAAGAGTCGCTACACATAACTGAGCGAATGGTAGAGCCTGAGTACGGAATATATGGTGGAAAGTTTAAACTCCTTAGCCCAAGAAATAAGAAAACAAAAATAGCGATGTCAAATGGCCCTCTGATTTCTACATTACAATGGTGTCCTTCGTGGATTGGTGGCCATCTTGGACACAATTCAGGTGGGTGCTGTTTTTTCTTCGTGCCAAAATATTTATGCTTTTACCTCGAAATGCAGAACGTTTTCATCATATTGCCTTAAAATGCTGTTAATAACTACGTTGGACAAAAGACGACTCATGACGTTGCCTTGTGGCGTACCATTTTTGAGACTGTCGAGTGATTTTATCTTTCGATCGTTCAAAATTCCTAATCCAGTGCAGTATTTTGCCATTTATGCTGATATTTTTCAATTTTTGGAGGACACCGTCGTGCCAAATGAGGTCCAAAACGTTTTCCAGTTAAAGGTATATGCCTATGACAGACCGTTTGTTGCTTATTTTGCTTACAGTTGTTCGTATTGCGTCATGTAACCTAACTAGATGATCGGTCGTCTCACGTTTCCAAAACTTTGTGTGGAAGTCGTCTGAGAATGAATGAGGTATTTTATAGCCTTGGGGTATCACGTGATCACACATTTCATTACAAACCAGTCACGTGATTAAACATAGGCTATAATTCATTACAAATTATGGTCACATGATCAAACATGGCGGTCGTAGAAAAACAAATAATTTGATTGATCCAATTCATCGATAAAACACTTAATCGGACATGGCCGACGATTCTTGACCAACTATAGTCATATATATATATAATCTGATTTGCACAATTGCAAAGATTTTATAGTAAATACTTAAGCATTTATTTTATTCTATACACAAAAATACTGTCATATTTATATGATATATTAATAATATATTTATATTTATATGATCTTTGTGTAATGAAACTTTAACGTATTGAGCAGCATCATCAAGTGAAAGGAAAAATAAATAATAAATAAATAAACAACCCCGAAACGGATAGATAAAAGATGACTATGGAAAGAGAAGCGCCCACAGTCACCCCCACACACAAATACCCGTTTTCATATATGTCAACATATCTTTATCTTGTTTTCGATATCTCTCTTTTAGTACAAATCGCCTCACCCCTTCATGACGTCATTTCCAGTGATTACGCCACTTCCGGTGATTATGTGTTTTCCGGATTCCGATGATTACGCCATTTCGGATGACGAATTCAGTTCCTGATCCTGACCCTGCTTCTGGAGTTTGGGGGCCCACATTTTCCACAGCACTTTGATGAATGTTTCGTTATTAATGCATCTGTTTAGTTATTGATGACTCTATACTACGATTGAGGTGAATTTGGATATTTGGGATTTTGAAATTTTTCTGTCAAGTCGAAATTTCTAAGAACGCTCAAAATCATCAGACTGACAACATTTCATGTCATAATGGTAATATGCACCACACAACACAAAAACATACAACTATTTCCTTCAACTGATTTTGGGAAATAAGAGGTACACGCGGCTGTTTTACTTACAAATGAAGTTGAACAGCATTTACTGCAGGGTCTACTACGATGAACTACTTGACAATTTTAAAATATAGACAGATGCACGTGATCAGATATTAGCCTCGAAAACAGATTAAAAGGGCAAATGGCGACTTGCTTGTGAACAGTGTTAAACAGTCATCAAAAAATAATCATGCGAGATATGCATTCCGAACTTTGACTATTCATTAATGAAGGCACATACGGTACTTGCGATATTTGACACTTTTAACATCATCAATGAAAGTCGACATTTTCTATCTGTTTCTCACACTGGGATGTGAAAAGCACATGTTGTCACTCGGTGGTAATACGTTTTTTGGTCTTTGAAGATTCGTGCACTGAAATCTCAAATACGCCGAATGTCGCATTTCTTTCTACCTGATAGCTCAGCAATTACAAATATGCACATATCTGGTAAACGGACTGCTGTATGTGGTACTTTTCTTTGAAGATGAACACTTTTCCTTTCGATATGTTAGCAAACTATTTCGCCGGGAAACGGGCGATGTAATATCCGGAAAAGTCTCGCGAGAGCCCGAGATTTTCATTTCGCGGCAAAATGGAACGCTTTCTAAATGACGGGTAACTTCAAACAGCCGGCAAGAAATTAGTATATTGTATTTCGGAGAGTAGCACATCCAGTGGAGTTGTTTAAAAATTCTGGTAACATTTTCTGATGGCAAATAGGTAATCATGACGGAGTATTCTTGGATCAGTTAACACCTGTTATTAATGTGTGAGACAACAACAACACATCAACGACAGGTGAAGGTCATTGAGCTTGACGTTAATTGACAGATGTTCAGTTTTGTGCAAAAGTTTAATGTTGCCAAGCCAGGAAAAGACCAACTGAGCATGAAGAAAGCTCAAACGTCTCTCTTCCGAGCAATGGCGTGTGTTTAACCACGTGTAGCGTTCTACATTTCAACAAATTCGAGTGGCTCTTTGCAGTTTACCCTCAGTGGAGTGATGCTTCAGCTTCATTCTTGAGTAAAACTGTCGCTACATATATTTATTTTTCAAATTTCACTTCGAGAAATTCACTACACTTTTAGGCAATTTTGCTTCCCAAAGTAAGTTTTTTTAGCCAGTGAAAGGAGATAATTGTATATCTGTGTTAGTATAGTATTTAGTAACATTCTGACATGAAATTATGTCAGTTTGATCATTTGGGGCGTTTTTTGAAATTTTGACTCAACCGAAATTTTTTAAAATCCCATAGTCGATCCGGATTCACTTTAACCCTATCTGGCCTGGGCGATTTGGGGTGTGTCGCAGCCTGGGGGGCGGAAAGTGCCCCCCTCTATATATTTTCTCTACCACTAAGACTAGAGCGTTGAAACTTACCACACAGTATCTTGGGTTCAAGCTCTACCGGGAAATGTAAAAAAATCCAAGATGGCCGCCATGATAACGTCACAGTGACGTCATCTTCTGGGAAGCCATTTTTTTGGCCTTTTTGGGCGAAATTTTCATTTTTCCGATTTTTCTCTCGAAAAAAATCAAATAAAATATAGAATAATTAGTTTTGCATGAATAAAATACTTTCAAGGCCTTTTAGACAAGAAAAATGTGAAGAAATGGAGCGAAAATACGACTTTCGCGGATACCACATGGCCGCCATTTTGAATTTACCCATGATCCCCTGCCCGGGGGTATATGAAAATAGACTCAAAATGACCCCAATAAGATAAGCTTAAAAGTCACAAAGTTTCAGCCTCCTCGGTTTTGTCGTTTCGGAGCAGCGGAGAAAAGTTCACATGGGGGGGGGGGGCACTTTCCGCCCCCCCCCCCCCAGGCCAGGTAGGGTTAACCATGTGTCCTTTTCGAATTAAGATGAACAGCTACAAAACTGAAGCGAGCGAGAAGCAACGTTTTAAAGGCAACTTTTAAACGAAGTTTTTGAACTTTAGTGCGACGCAAGATATTTTTCAACCGTTCAGAAATTATATTTTGGCATTTCAGGTATGAAAGCACGGATCCCGAGTTTATAGAGGCACTGGATTTACTCGATTACGTGTTCAAAAATGCCGGACTTCAGGTTCCTGAAAACTTTGCGCCTTGGCTAAGATTCTTCCCTATTGGATCCCCGGTAAGCTGATTGAATCTCCTGCTAATTTTGTTGCGTGTGAAGTATGCACGACCTCGAGCACATTTTTAGTTCATTGTGAACAAAATCGAATGTTTAACAGAACAAAATAATATACATGTATCTCTTTCCTCGGTTCGTGAATCTCAGAAGGATTTTCTCTTTCCTTGACCTTTCGTCGACAATCTCCCAACATTGAAATTCGAACAGCGAACCAGTGCAGATGTCCTGTCTTTAAACAGTGCCGTCCTCTGGGAACGCCAATGCGAATGAACAGCGATGAAAAGCGAAAAGCGAGAAACGCTTCAAGCTTATGGTGAGAACACCACTGGACAAAAATACACCATCCACTGCCTTCCACAAGTTTATCATGGACTTGGAATATGAGAACCTTGATTTGGTAAGTAGTACAAGAAGCTGAAAGCTCTCAGCTTGTGGAGGAAGAAGAGGTGGTGGTGGTGGTGGTGGGGGAAGTGGTGGTGGAAGTGACCTCTGACCTTGGACCGTCGAGTGTATACATGGCAACTTGTAATCTAGAAGTCACGCCGTTCTGACGTCATCTTTGACGTAATCAGTAGTACAATAAAGCGAAGTTCGCATTCTCGTCGTGTAGAATAAAGGTGGAATGAAGTCCACGTTGATAGGTATTGGGGAAGATCTGAGTCATTCTTATTCCAAATCTGGCGTGCACGCTGTTGTATTGAATCACTCGTGGTGTAGAATACGACTGGGGTGGTGACGTTGACAGATGACGCTAACTGTGACGTCATCAGTAGTAAAAAATCCGTATTTTCGGCTGCGCACTCGGCACCCTGGGTTGGGCACGGAGCCCCACCCTCTCTCCCAAACCAAGCTTCGCTCTACCCTATGCCATCATATATTCCAGAAGCTTACATCATGCTACACTCACTCAATGCGTTGCTCAACCCCAATTTCTCATATTTCAATTTCTAATTTTATATCTCTTATATGTGATACTAACCTTCTATGAGGTATGAGATACAGTGTACATTGTATATATTACATGCGTCTGGTCCGTCATTCATAATTCAACCGTCGTCCATTAAAGAATATCCGCGTCCATAATCCAAAGACCTATTCCATATTCCATATAACAGTATTAGCTCAAAATTCAGAAAGGCAATCATAGTATACATAAACATAATCTAGATTCCTGCAAGAGAGAAGAGGTCAACAGTTTTCATTGATGCTGGCAAGACATCATGATGCTTCTAAAATATCAAATCCGTATCGCTGATCAGTATTCTTAATCCATATGATATTCGTTGTAAAGTCATCTAGAGAATCATGTATCTCAGTCATGCTTTGATTGTGACTGTTCATATGAGCACCATGGGGATCTTGAAGTACATGGGTTCATACGGCCCCTAACCCCAGGTTAAGCGGAATTAGACACAATTTACGAAACGTAACGCCATAGACCTTGCACGCTACGCTCGTATTTTGCTATCAGCATGCGATATGTATCGCCAAATTTGAGAAACTTTGAGTGGAGGCGCTTGGTGGTATAGCTCTGTTGTATAAGTTTCTGCAACAATGTCTTGTGACGTTGATTAAAATCGCCACATTTAACAGAGGATCTGGCAAGTGCTACTAGACGAGATATGTATACGCCATATCCAGGTCCCACGGGAATGTTACTGTCCAGAAAGGTATAGTTTACGATGTCGAAATTGTAATCATCTCTTTTGTCATAAAGTCGACGAGAGAGAAGGCCCGCTTTATTTTTGTAGAGATATATGTCTGAATATATGTGACGGTAGGGTTATCTATTTCCTACAAATCCAGTGAAGGTGGATATATATATATATATATAGGAGTATATATATATATATATATATATATATATAGGAGGATATATATTTATGTGTGTAGGATGTGAAGGATATATCCTTCACATCCTACACACACATGTTGAATCATCTACAATATATTCCTTTATAGTAATTACTAATAGTTTTAAATGAAGGACAATTTTGCTATCGAATTATTCTTTTCCACATCATATGATTCACCCTGAAGCTTTTGCACGAACCATATTTGTGTCCACACATTTAACTTACTATATTAATTAAAACTGAGTTTTAATCAGTTTGCGGTGTCCAAGTCTTTACATTTGCATAGAAATGTGCGGCTTTACCACAATGATGGTGCCCCATTCTATACTGTGAATGATAACTCTAGTCAAACTATTACATTGTTAATAGCTTTGTCAGAAAAGGGATCATATAGTTCACGTATCGTGACATAAAGTTACCCCAAGAACGTGCTCCAAATTGCCCACCAATTGTTCCTAACTATACATGTACATGTATTATTCAGATATACGAAATGAGGTGTAAAAGCTTACTTTAAAAAAAATGTAATTTTTATTCCATGTTTTATAACATTATATTTCCTCTTTCAATCCAAACAATAACATCACTGACATAGAAATCATATTTTTATAATAAATAATAAATTGACATTCCAAATAATGTGCTTTGCCAATGATGTGCAACCTTAAATGATGTGCCACCCTAAAGGGCTTGAATTTTATATGCGAAGCTGCATGTTTATATGGGTGTCATTTTCAGTGTACACAGCTGACAACAGGGAACACATATCCTGTCATTCTAAATCAAGGTAATGACCTACTGACCTACATAACAGACCAAACACAATAAATTGTCCATCAGGTGGTAGCCCATTCTTTCATAATGATACCTTACATGTAACATAAAAAGCAGCAGAAGTGGAAATAGGTTGTCAAATGTTACCCTTACCCCCTTACTTCGGTTTTTCGACAAGTTTCCAAATCCGTATATAATACGTTGATATGTCGGTGGAAATAATGGGTATGTTATTCTATGATACAGGCCAAGAAGTTGTTCGAAACTGACGAAAAGTTGAGGATTATAATGAAACGTGAGATACAAAGACATCGGGAATCTTTTGATCCTGAAAACATCCGGGATTTCATTGACCTGTTTCTGAAAATGACACGAGAAGAGCCTACCAACCCGGCATTTACCGGTAAAAAAAATCGTTTTTAATTCATATTGATACTTTTGATTCTTAACCGCCTCTGCTTGATAAATGGGAGTCAATTTGTAGTCAATTTCAATCTTGATGGGTTTACAGAGTGATGTGATAATCATATCAGCTTGGAATTTTTTGTGGTTCTCACTTAAATTGTGAAACTAATAGATAACAAAAATGGCAACTGAACGCTGGAATTTTGTCGCAATCATAACCCTGTTGAGATCACATTGTGGCATTGTATTTTAACTTCGACCAAATCCAAGTATTGTAGAGGCCCATGTGACGCTCAGCTGCCATTTTGCTATCTACTCATGCATGTTTAATCGATTTTAATATCACTGAAATTATATAAATATCTGAGTATTGACCACTGTTATATTCGATGATTAACGTTGTACAACTCAAAACGAATTCTTATTTTCAGAAGAGAATTTGTTCCGTATGATCATTGATATATTTTTGGCTGGCTCAGAGACAACAGCAACTTCTCTGCGTTGGATGTTTCTCTATATGATCCGTTACCCGGACGTTCAGAAGCTGTGCCAGCAAGAAATTGAACAGGTAGACAGTGCAAATATCATCTAGCTTTTTTGCGAAAGAAAATCATATACGGTATACGATATAGTGGATTAACGTATTTGCGTGTGATCATTAATTAAGATAAAAGCTTCCCTCAATAGATCAAATGTAGTACTTGTTGAAAATCGCTCACACGACAATTCAAGCTAAGCTATGGTACATACTGGAGAAATTCCATCCTCGCGAGTCATTGTATCGATCGATCTGTTGGGATCGATAAACTGCCTTGGTTAGTTACTCATACGAGTTCTTGATATAAATAGAGCAAGGGGTTTCCTCTGAATAAACGCAATCAGTGAATCAGTTGTTATCTGTTGACTGGTTCTAATCAACCTGTCTGTCCGATGTTATTTGTATAACCTCGATTAACCCATGATCAGCGATGTAGAATCGGCCATACCCGATTAACTCACGAACATTTACTAAAAGGGAACCAGCCCCAAGGTGTATTCCACGCCACGAAGATCTCACAGTGAAACATATTCTGTTCGTCTGTATAGATTTTAAGATTGTAAGAGATTCTTTTTATCAAGCAGCAACTTTAGGAGATTTCTTTAGTCGTTTAAAAGAAGTTATTTGAGAGAAATATGTTTGCTGTATAGGTTTAATGTATGTACATGTTTTTGGTGTGTTTTATTCATTACTTCTGGGTTGCTGGGTTGTTGACTGTTGGAATATTGGGATTCTTCTGACATTTGACATATGCATTCCTTGCGAGAAGGCGCTTGTCTGTCTGTCTTTCTGTCCGTCCGTCCGTCCTTTCTTGTCTGCAAGAAATATTGAGAACTACTGGACAGAAATTTACCAAACTTGGAATGAAGCCTCATTGGGATAGCGCCCTCATTTGTTCAGCTTTAGTGTGTGTGCGTGCGTTCGTCCATGTTCAGTGTCCGTCCGTCCGTCCATCTACTTGTACATGTATATACAGGCCTTATCTGCAAGATATCCTGAGAACTACTGGACAGAATTTCACCAAACTTGGACGGAATCTTCATTGGGATAGCTCCCTCATTTGATTAGGTTTTGGTTTGTGTTCGTGCGTTCGTCCGTGTCCGGTGTTCGTACGTCCGTTCATCTACATGTACGTGTAAATACAGGCATTGTCTGCAAGATATCTTGAGAACTACTCGACAGAATTTCACCAAACTTGGACGGAAGCTTCATAGGGATAGCCCCCTTATTTGATTAGGTTTTGCTGTGTATGCGTGCATTCGTCCGTGCCCGGTGTCCGTCCGTCCGTCCATCTACTTGTACCTGTATACAGGCCTTGTCCGCAAGATATCTTGAGAACTACTAGACGGAATTTCTTGAAACTTAGATGAAAGCTTCATTGGGGTGGCCTCTTTTGATCAAGTTTTGGTGTGTGTGTGTGTGTGTGTTGTTGTGTGTGCGTGTGTGTATGTGTATGTGTGTGTGCATTCATCCGTGTCCATTGTCCGTCCGTTTATTTACTTGTACATGTATATACAGGCCTTGTCTGCAATACATCTGGAGAACTACCAGACGGAGTTTCATCAAACTTGGGTGGAAGGTTCGACGTGATGGCCTCCTCATCTGATTAAGTTTTGGTTTGTTTGCGTGCATCCACCCATTTCTGATGTCTATCTTTGTTACATGTATGTACAGGATGGAAGCTTCATTGGAATGGCCTTGTGATCTAATTAGGTTTTGGTGTGAGTGTTTGCGTGGGTCCATGCAAAATGTGCTTCTGTCTCTCTGTCTAGTTTTTGTTCACTCCATATCTTGGAAAATACTGAAGGCAGATGCACGAAACTTCTATACAGTACAGCAAGTATTTTATAGGTGTCCCTCTTGTATGGTTTACATCTTTCCTATAATGTAATCAGTTTAGAAATGATTGATGCTTCACAATTCCATGTATTTCACATTGGTTGAACGCTGTAGGTATCGGCAATCCATCCATTGTTATATAAATCCCGACTCCTCTCGGGCTACTGCGAAAATGATAATCGCCTCTTCGCAATTAATGTTTTTAGATGTGCAGCTTTGTTTAGGATACTTATTGCTACAATCATTTTATAGCACTTTCCCTTAAAAATGTGCCCACTCAAGGCAAGGTTGTTCTGTTGTTGGGGGAAACGTATGTTTTTGCTTAAAACGTATGTTTTTGCTTTAAAAAACACAAGCATAGACTTCATGCCGGAGCGGCAACTCAAGGGTCAAAGCGGAACCTCCAGTTGGTATTGCGTTTCAGCACGACCTGCCCAAAGGTGGCGCCACTAGGTTTCGTTCCATCCTTTTGTGGATATTCATGCGAATTTTCGCAAGTAAAACTTTGGTATGCAACGTCCGGTTCCTCCGAAATTCAGCATTTGCATTCCTTGCGACAAAATGTTGATTGGTATTGTGTCTCAGCAAGATCTACCTGTAGATGGCGCCACTAGAGTTCTTTCCGTTCTTCCGTGTTGCAAGCGATAGCTTTGAAACTGCGAAATACCTTACCTTCCGGGTTAATAACTTGAGAAACGCTGATCGGATCTTCTTAAATTTGGTATGCATACACATGCCATATGAGATGTCGCTTTGGAATTGAGTTCGCTCACTGACGCGTACAGGTGGTACCACCTGGTAGCGAAATCCCGAGTCAGTTTCCAGGTAATAACTTCAGAACCGCTCATCGGATTCTTCTCAAATTTGGTATGAATATACCATGATATAAGATCTCGTTTGAGATTGCGTTTCGCCCATTTGCGCCTACAGGTGGCGCCACCTGGTGTCAAAATATAAATTTGGTTTCCGGGCAATGACTTGAGGACCCTCTTCTGATTCTTATCAAATTTGGCTTGAAGATACCATGCCATGAGAAGTCCCTTGGGATTTTATTTCGCCTGCGTCTGCCTACAGGTGGCGCCATCTGGTGGAAAAATCTTAAATTTGTGCTCAACGGATTCTTCTCAAATTTTATGTTCATATGCCATAATATGTTGCTTGGGGTTGTGTTTCGCACACTTGCGCCTACAGGTGGTGCCATCTGGTGACAAAATCTAAATTTGGTTTCCTGTTAATAACCTGAGGACCCTCTTTAGATTCGTCCCAAAGTTTGTATGCCGATACCATGCCAGGAGATGTCGCTTGGGATTGAGTTTCACCTACACTTGGTGACACCTGGTAGCAAAGTCTAAATTTGGTCTCCGGGCAATAGATTGAGGTCGCCTTCAAATTCTCATGAAATTTGGTTTGCAGATTATGCCATGAGATGTCGCTTGGGTTTGCATTCGGTTACATAATTTCAAGGCTTCACTGCATGGAACTATATCACAGCAGCAATGAACGGTCCCCATCCGTAGAAGGGGAACGAACAGTTCGACACTGACGCGTTCTTCTCGCTCGCTGCCGATGTGCTCCCCAGAGGTTTCTGTTGGGTTCCTTTCACCGACTGCACTCGCGCACAAGAGTCATACATTCTTTAAGAAGCTTCTAAATGGCCAAGTGTCCCTCCGTACAGCTATTGTGGCACTGCGTCTAAGGATAGGATTCGGGGTAATACCCATATTCGTGTTATGGTCTGTCCTTGCCGGTTTATCCATACCTGTGTCAGAAATCCCTTGTAACTCTATTGAACACGCCTACACACTCTTTCTGACGGGTCCGTTGGCGCCTACATATCCGAGAACAAGTGTGTTTTCCTGCCTTTTGCAGCCTGAGCTTGGAGCTAAGCCTGGATCGTTGATCGGTGCTCTAGATGATTCTTCTACCGCGGTCTAGGTTAGCTTATACACTCTCGTCATCTATTCTTCTCATGAGTTCCGGCGCAGCCGTGTTATTTGTGGAAAGATTTCTGATAGATTTTTCGAATATTTTATTTTTGTGTTTTCTTCGCTAAAAACTGCATGATAGATTAGTAGATAATAATCTTCTGTGAAATAAAATAGCATTTACTCACATTTTCTCGCAGAAACCCAGGCATTCTGATAGATAATGACGAAAATATCACTTCTCTGGTATCGCACATGGTCGCTATTCTGAATTTGCTCATGATCCTCTACTCTTACCCCTTGAACAAGGGGGCTGAAAATTACCACACTATACCTTTGGGTCATGCTCTACCAGAAAATGTAAAATAATCCAAGACGGCCTGCTCTGATGACGTCAACGTGACCTCATTTTCGAAAACGGCATTTTTTGGTCGATTTTCTTAATTTTTATTTATACAGTTTCTCCGCAAAACTGCATGATAAATTAGTAAATATGTGATGTGAAATAAAATAGTTTTTGGCCACTTTTCGTCGTGGAAACGCAGAAGTTTTGAAGAAATATTACAAAATCATCGCTTTTCTGGTACCCCACGTGGCCGCCATCTTGAATTTACCCATGATAACCTGCTGCGGGGATTATGCAAATAGCCTCAAAATGACCCCAGTATGATAAACTATAAAGTCGCGGAGTTTCAGCTCTCTATCTGTTGAGATAGCGCAGAAAGTTTGGTAGGGGTGGCCATTTTGGCCATTTTGACACCCCCCCCACCCCCCAGGTCAGGTAGAGTTAATATTCAAGGAAATAACGATGGACATCCAGTAATTTGAGGATATTAGACTGCATTATATTCTATATATAATTTCAGGTCGTTGGATCGGGAAGAAAAGTTGGTCTGAAAGATAAAGATTCACTACCAGTGTGCGTAGCCACGATCCAGGAGCTCCAGAGGACAGCAAATATAGGTGAGTATTGTGGAATTTTGTTTAAACAGCGTGCGAAATGAAAATGCCATTTCTTAGATTGAATGCATAACAATACTTCATAAACTTGATATCAGAAGCCTTGAAGCGGAAGCAACCTTTCGGACAGCATTACCGCCGGAAGTGACATCATAGCATATTTAACCCTATCTGGCCTGGGCTTTTTGGGACCTGTCCAGGCCTATTATTTTTCTTACCCCTTGAGCTAGGGTGCTGAAACTTATTACATTATACCCTTGGGTCAAGCTCTACCAAAAAATGTAAAAACAATTTAAGATGGCCGCTTTGATGACGTCACAGTGACGTCATTTTCAAAAACGGCATTTTTGGTCGATTTTTCGGTCAGATTTTCCGAATTTTTTATTTTTGCAATTTCTCAATAAAAACTGCATGAAAAATTAGCAAATATTAATGTGATATGGAATAAAATAGTTTTTGCCCACTTTTCATCGCGGAAAAGCAGAAATTTTGAAGAAATATGACAAAAAGATCACTTTTCTGGTACCCCACGTGGCCGCCATCTTGAATTTACCCATGATCCTCTGCTCGGGGGGTTATGCAAATAGGCTCAAAATGACCCCAATAAGATAAACGATAAAGTCACGGAGTTTTAGCACTCCATTTTTTGCCGTTCCGGAGATTGTGCAGAAAGTTTGGTAGGGGGCCATAATGCCCCCCCCCCCCATCCCCAGGCCAGGTAGGGTTAAGGGAAAAGGACCTCGTACGTTAAGGTGGACAAACCGCCCCAGGTGAGGTACGATTGTAGGTGAAAAATGAAACTTAAAATATGAAATGCTTGTCTCGATTAGCATAAACTATGACATTTTTTTTAACTCTCTTTGAAATATTGGGAGCACGAGTGCCATGGTTTTTTAACAAGAGCTCTCCAAAGTGGTAGGTTTGTGTGAAATTGACAGTTTTGGGTTGAAAAAGCACGGTTTGCCTACCTGTAAATATATGAAGATAAATTATAACCACAAAAATATTCACACATAACAGTCCTCTTTTGAATCCCTAGTTGTTCAACAAAGCACGTTTTGGTTATCGTTTATCTTCATATAAAAAATGAAACTTTATGGAATATTGTTTTTGGTCATTTGGTGTTCAATTTCAAATACGATAATTGAAGCAATGTTATATGTACGAGTATGAGCTGGCCGAATGGATAAAATCGCGAGAAGAGTTATCGTTTTGATTGATGATCTGCTGGTTCGAATCCCAAAATATTCGTCCAATTTTTTTTTTATTTTTATGCATTTTTCGATT
Organism: Hanleya hanleyi; assembly: GCA_036873755.1. NCBI lineage: Eukaryota > Metazoa > Mollusca > Polyplacophora > Lepidopleurida > Hanleyidae > Hanleya > Hanleya hanleyi. The sequence goes on from JAVTVY010051849.1 coordinate 20,039, forward strand.
TTTCACCATGATTACAATATATATGTGAATATTTGTTAGTAGAAAGAATGAGTGGAAATGGTCTATATCTCAAGATATAATATTCAGCAAATGTTGCGAAGTTTTCTCTTCCCGTGCTAGCTTTGCCCGCGTGATTAGAGAATTGCACACAACAATATCTGGACTTATTCGATCAACTTAGTATTAAGTGGTATCAAAAGTGGTCTCAGGGAACTAGTTATGTGCGTTGAATTTGTACATAAATATACATATATATATATATGTCCATGATGAAGAATATTTACTACCCTTTGGGATGTAGGCGATATCAAGGCCAAATGAGAAAATTATCTGTTGACCAATCATAATGGGTAAATAGACAAATGCAGTTTACGGCCAAAGCGCATTTATATTTTAATCCTTACCGACAACACTTTTATTACCAGTAAAGCTGGTGATCAGCGTAAACCCAGAAGGACCTTTCGGTCAAACGAAACTGGTCGTGCAACAGTTACTATGGGCACGATGAACTAAGAGCATATGCATTCGGAAATTAAACATTGCTGATTACCCTTATTCACCATATTGTGCGTGGTTGTCAGTCGAACACCTCGTCACCTACCGCATATGAGGGTATATTTACAGTATATTGCACAGGCCAAAACAAAAATGACCTACGAGAGTTGTCGTTGTTTCTCTTGAACACTCAATTCAGCGAGTGCCGAGTAAAATCTATTCATTTCATTTCCGTAGTCAACTTTTTATTTATGCAATTAACGTCATTAACGTAACAGGGATGGCACGAAGATATCATATAACAGCATCAATTTAATAAGAGGGAAAAGAGTGTAAAACCAAGAGTAAAATATGCTTGGCCTTGCAAACCGCGCTCTCGGCGGTCAACCCGAATCTATTCAATTCCACTTGAGTCACGTGATCCGCTGTGAATGGACTGGGTCCGTGTAACACTTGACAATTCAGCTTTCCATCTTGCAAAATTGAAAGTAGAAAGATGAAAAGCTCTACATCGCTCCCGTGTTCGAGCTTTCCGTCTCGCAAAGTTGAAAGCTGAAAGATGGAAAGCTCTACATCGCTCCCGTGTTCGAGCTTTCCATCTCGCAAAATTGAAAGTAGAAAGATGAAAAGCTCAGCATCGCTCCCGTATTCCAGCTTTCCAAAACGAGTTTATGTCATATACAAATACGAGAGCGATACTTTATTAAAATTGATCTGGTTTCTCCAAACTTACAACATTTGCATTTACGACAAATGTGTGCGTGTAACCTTGCACAGTTCAATTTTCGTTTTTTTGTTGTTTTTGGTTTCGCCAAATCAAAAATTGAAATTTGACCGTCAATTTTCAATTTTTGTTTTTCGTTTTCTCAAAATCAAAAATTGAAATTTGACATTCAATTTTCAATTTTCGTTTTACTTCGACCAAAAATGAAAATGAAATATTGAAAATTGCCTCGACTTGTCCGTTTTTCATTTTTTGATTTTAACTTTGACGTATCAATCAATGTTAAGTTCGCACGTGGAAGGGTTATGATGTAACTTCCGGTACGACGAGTAGAATAGAAACGCAAATCGTGTCGTATAAGAGGTGTGGAGCGTGAGAGGCATGTGACCCAACAGGCCATCCTCGGGAGCCAGCACGTATCGATCGATTTGTACACTGCCTTGGTTAGTTGCCCACGGTAGTTCTGGATAAAAACAGATCAAGGGGTATCCTCTAAATCAAACCAATTAGTGAACAGACTCAGCTAGCTCATTACGCCAATCCACTGCACGGTTTGAGATGTGACATCGCTGGCATAACTTTGATGTCAGGCTGAAATCGACATCGACCACCGGCTCGGGATACCAACATGCTAATTCAAAATAACCTCGGTGGATGAAATGTTCGAGATTGAGGCAACGACTCAAGGCAACGACTCAATAACTCACTCGAATCACCAAAAATGTCCAGGTAAACCATTCACGATTTACCTGGACTTGTGAAGATGCACAAGACCGGTCTGGACAGGTGGCATCCCGCTGTTCTCATTGGTTATTGGCATTGAGATTTTCTCATTTCTAAAAATAGATGTTTGTTTAGAGCACTGTAAAAGCGAACGGCATTCATGAACACAACCGCTATTTGTTATTGATTTAAAATATATATTACTTATAAAGATACCAACAAAGATGTAACCAATAAGAGTAATCATCGCGGTGATGGGCCGGGAAATCCGTATATGGCATATGGCTGCGCGGCTCGGGGTTGAAATTTCACAGGCAGGTCACAAAACCCGATCAACCCTTCCTCAAACCTAGATAACTCATATTCAACGCATTAAGTGCGGATGCCAAACGCTTCAACGCATCGACGCGGGAAGTTCCTTCGGAGGTTATGATTAGGGTCCCACGTATTTATTATACTACCCTACTTTAATAAAACTCTTAAGTGTATCAACCTCGTTGTTCTCCATATAATGCTTCACACCTGCTGCACGAATGCGTACTCGATTCTGCAAATGCGTAGTTGGTCTATTATAATCTAGCTCGAATGCCTGGCTCCAGGGATATATAATGTTGTGAAACTCCCATATCTTTCCCTCTATTTCTGGTTTTCCATATTATGCTCCAAACCTGCCTATACAACCCGATTTGCGCTTCCCATACTACTCCGCGGACCGAAAGTGACATCATAAGACTTGCGCGTGCGCAGTTAACATTGACGCGTCAAAGTTAAAATCAAAAAACGAAAAACGGACAAGTCGAGGCAATTTTCAATATTTGATTTTCATTTTTGGACGAAGTAAAACATAAAACGAAAATTGGAAAAAATTGAATGTCAAATTTCAATTTTTGATTTTGAGAAACCGAAAAAGAAAAACGAAAATTGGAAATTGAATGTCAAATTTTAATTTTTGATTTTGAGAAACCGAAAACGAAAACAAAAATTGAAAATTGACGGTCAAATTTCAATTTTTGATTTTGCGAAACCAAAAACAAAAAAACGAAAATTGAAGTGTACACGCACACATTTGTCGTAAATGCAAATGTTGTAAGTTTGGAGAAACCAGATCACTTTTAATAAAGTATCACTCTCGTATTTCTATATGACATAAACTCCTTTTGGAAAGCTGGAATACGGGAGCGATGCTGAGCTTTCCATCTTTCTACTTTCAATTTTGCGAGATGGAAAGCTCGAACACGGGAGCGATGTAGAGCTTTCCATCTTTCAGCTTTCAACTTTGCGAGACGGAAAGCTCGAACACGGGAGCGATGTAGAGCTTTCCATCTTTCTACTTTCAATTTTGCGAGATGGAAAGCTCGAATACGGGAGCGATGTAAAGCTTTCCATCTTTCTACTTTCAATTTTGCAAGATGGAAAGCTGAATTGTCAAGTGTTACACGGACCGGACTGCTCGCCGGGGCCGTTTGTCCATCTTATCGTACGAGATCCTTTCTCGATGTTCCGATAACTTTTCACTTCTGTGTTATATCTAGGTACAGCGTGTGCGCGGGAATGCGCGGGGTTTTCCCGATTACGTCATTTTATGCCACGTCGTAAATGTCTTTGCCATTTGCGTACACTTCGCCATCCAAAAGATGGCTTGCGAATCGTGTGCCTCCATTATCGCGGAGCGATATCCGGTATTTTACCGGATTCTGTTCGGCCTTCATCCGGCGGAGAACAGACTGAAGAAATCTGATAAATTACAGGTTTTCATACCACTTCGGAAACAGATATTGCCTGGGCTTACAAAACATATATGTATGAATAACTTTGGGTAGATCTGTAATTTTGAACAACTAGGACATCACATGACTCGAAAATGGCGGGTTACGTTGGGGTTACGTCGGTAGATTTTAGCTGATTGGCTGACGAAGTCACGTGGTATTAATTTCAGAAAATTCCCTCTTGCAGTTGCCGAAAGTAGGCTGAACATGGATACACACAATCCCAGGGTGAGTCTTACTGCGTATAGATGACCCAAATGGTTACAGGTTGTGTCTTTGCTACTGGGAGCAGGTCCGGGTTAAGGGTATGAGCCTGTAAAACGGAGCATGCGCTGTGTAGAGGTTGCACTGGTATAATCAATTCATGCAACAACTATTCTGTCCATTCCCTGATTTCTAAATATTTTCCCCATCTGCAGTACCCCATTCCCATATATATAATCGACGGTAGGAGAGTTACTGCTGCGGTATGAATCCAGGAGAATGGGTCCGCTGCAGATAAGTCAAAATCTACCCGAATACAAATGTCCCGGTTACACTATGACGAAATTATATGGATTATGAATAATCCCGCTTATGGATACGATAATCCTCTCAAATGCTGAATATTTGTATTTTGTAGCACCGGTAGCTATTCCCCACAGGACAGTGGAGGATACAGTCCTTGCCGGGTATAGCATACCTAAGAGCACGATGGTTTTGTTCAGCCTTTATTCAGCTCATCATGATTCTAGGTACTGGAAAGATCCCTATAAATTCGATCCAATGCGATGGATCAATGAAGAAGGAAAAATCGGGAAGCTTGCAGGCTGGATCCCCTTTTCTGAAGGTAACAATATGCAGTGAAACCTGTGAATACTGACATCTGGGTAAATAAATCAACCTCTAAATACCGACAGTATTCATGGTCCCAATACTTAAATTTCAGAATTTAAAGTATTTTGAACCTTGGCAAACCAGAATCCTGCCAAAGCCGACACTATAATTTGGTCCCAAGCATGCTTGGTAGAGCAGTGTGGCGGTATCCCCTTAGTCGTGAGTTCGATTCTCACCCGAACCCGTATTTTCTGGCAGGCTGTTTCACAATGTAGAAATAAAATTATAGTATAATTTATCCCTGAAGATGTCTGCAATGATTAGGCGAAACATTGTATCTTCGAATATATATCCAAATTCACTTGTTATCGTGGCAATATGCCGTGGATTGAATTAGTGAGCTGTTCCCCAAGTATTTTCTGACGGGGTGTTTCACAATGTAGGAATATAATTATATTATAATGATTGTCGGTATACACGGGGTTCACTGATCACCAAGAGGATCCCAAACGGTCTATGACCATTCATGGGTGAATGGTACTGTTTGAGAATTTTTCAATCTAAACTCTGCAAACGTTGCTTTTATTGAAGTTTACATACGAGATATCAGCCTCGGAAAAAGTCAGATGTTCAGATTTAAGGTTGATCCTATTGTCCTCTAAGTAGTATACAAAGAGTCTTTAAAGGCCAATTGACCTCAGAAATTTGCATATGACCTTTGTGACGTCACGCGTCAGCCAATCAGAAGCGAGTATTGTAGTCACGTGGGGTGTGGTGGATGGTGGTGGTGGGTGGTGGGTTTAAGAGGGCGGCTGTGGTGGATGGTGGTGGTGGGTGGTGGGTTTAAGATGGCGGCTGTGGTGGATGGTGGTGGTGGGTGGTGGGTTTAAGATGGCGGCTGTGGTGGATGGTGGTGGTGGGTGGTGGGTTTAAGATGGCGGCTGTGGTGGATGGTGGTGGTGGGTGGTGGGTTTAAGATGGCGGCTTGTGGTGGATGGTGGTGGTGGGTGGTGGGTTTAAGAGCTGAATGAACACTAACAACCATTTTTTTAATTTTCTACTATTTTTTTACAATTTTTTTGAAATTATTGAAAAAAAGGGGAAAGGGGAAAAGGGGGGGAGGGACGGGTGAAAAGGGGGCGGGGCTGGAATTTTTTTTTAAAATTTAAAAAAAAAGAAAAAAAAGAATGAACACTAACAACCATTTTTTTAATTTTCTACTATTTTTTTTACAATTTTTTTTAAATTATTGAAAAAAAAGGGGAAAGGGGGAAAGGGGGGAGGGACGGGTGAAAAGGGGGCGGGGCTGAATTTTTTTTTTTTTTTTTTAAATTTAAAAAAAAAGAAAAAAAAGAATGAACACTAACAAGCATTTTTTTAATTTTCTACTATTTTTATTAACACAAATAGAATGAACGTGTTCAATATAGATTCGCGTTCATTTCTATTTCGTCAAGAAAAAATGTTTTGTAGAATATAGATTCGCGTTCATTTCTATTTCGTCAAGAAAAAATTTTCATCTCGAAAATTGGCAGATTGAAATGTTCTCTCTCTCTCTCTCTCTCATTTTATGCCACGGTATCTATTTTTACAGCTGTCAACTGTTATGGTTTGGTCACAATGTTGCCATTTTCTCCTCTATATTTAGCGTCCACAAAAAGAACAGTATATTACAGCAATTATGTTCAAGAAAACACCCCGCTAGAAAATTGTCTTCAAATTGTCTGTTGTTGTGGGAGTATAAAAAAATCCTAGTCAACAGGGGCGCGTATATTTCGTGCGACGCTATGTTGCCAATGCATTGAAATTTGAATAGGTTGTCTGCATGGGTTTCAACGCAAGTATAGTACTAAAGTCTAACTTACCTGATAAAAGAGTTTAGTCCAGATGTATACCTATATTCCATACTCTGGGCAAAGAACTTTTGAAGTGATTATATCTTAGGGCCCTGTTTTCCTGAGTGGGTGATAACACCATGAAGCCTTCCATCACGATGCATTCGTATCCTAAAAAAAATGTCTGGCACATACACTACGAAGATCTCATTCCATATATATCTTTTCAATAAATTATATTTCCATCGGTAAATCCGGTGTTCAGTATACACATAGATAGAAAATGAACACTAAACTATGAAGCTAATGATTTTGGTCAGCGGCACACACATGCTCCCTGGTTTGGTGTCGACATCCCAGCGGTTTTCTGTTTCTTGGCTTGTCACGGATTTTTTCGAAATTCACAGATATTTCCATCGGTATAAATTCGGTCTTCAGTTTACCACATGAATGAAATGAAAACACTAAACTATCAAGCTAATGAGTTCGGCCAACGGCACACACACACATGTTTCCTGGCTCTTCCTGGTGTCATGGTGTCGACACTCCAGCGGTTTGCTGTTTCTGCGGTGTGACGGTAGATCAATTTCTCCCTCCCATACACCCACGTGGGGTGGGTGTGGTAAAACAGAGGGTGTTCAGCCAATGAACTATAAGAAAAAGATATGTGTGTGCATATTAATAAACCACGTTGGCTGTATAGGTCGTAGAAAATGAGCGCCTAAAAAATGAACACATTTCATTACACTGTTGCGAATTGTTGCGAGTGCACGTGTCACTCAGTGCGTTTTCATCACATCCAGCTTTCACAGAATAGAATATCGGCAGTTGTTTCCGCCCATGCGATGAGAAAATAGGCCTGATTTCGCACGTAGTTTTCGTGCACACGTCTCGCACAAGTTCTCGCAATAAGGCCTGTACGAAAATTTGAGAGCGGCCAACATGAATTTGTGTGTGATAGAAGGATAGCTTACGTTTATTTCGCCTACATCCATTGAAATTCACACCGACATTATCGGTTTTGGCCAAGACACGGCCTCGGTGGAAACTGCGTTGTTGATATTTCGGTCATGACGTCATCATTTGTTCAAATTTACTGGGAACCCCCTTATATGGTTTTAGCAACAGTTACGTAGCGTAGGGTGGCATATATTATCTTTGGGTTGGATAAAAAATAATAAATAAATAATAATAATAATAAAAAAATCAAAAAAAAAAAAAAAAAAAAATCGGCGAGTAGTAGACGAAGGGAAAATTGGGAAGTACTGACCATGCCCCAGAATACTTCATATGCATATCACGGCCTTAAGGCCTATGTAATATGTAATCTACTTCACAGTTTAGTAGTATAAAAAGCGCAAGTCCTATTGACCTTGCCCCTCCAAAGAAATAAAATCGGCTCTATTTTACAGGAGTATATACGCAGGTCACGTGGGTTGTAACGTCACTTCCGGGTTTTTCACTAAAAAACTACCTCCAAACATAGAAGAGTTCCAATTTTCCCCCTTAGACGTCCGTATGTTCATCCTCCAAACC
>JAVTVY010051850.1:0-26465 GCA_036873755.1 Hanleya hanleyi
GAAACGGCCAAGTTAACGGCAATAAAACACGGACATATGCAAACCGGGGTCCCCTTCGAGATTACCGATCAATTTGGTATCCATCTCGAAAACCGGGACGTTTCGATCGAGATAGAACCGGGAGCAAACCGGGAGACGTCGCCAGGGGTCCTGGTTCTGCCCTCCCGGTTTCAGCCGAGAAATTTCTCGATCCATCTCGAAGGCATCGAGAAAGTGACTCGATTAATTGGACGTGACCCCTTAAAAATACCGCTCGTGTGATCAGATATGCCGCTCTAGTTCCTCACCACCATGGCTTACAGACATTGGCTCTCTCCGTTCTTTGAAAGGATTACCCCTCGTTTTCCACTGGTCAAACTCTCTACAGATAGCAAAACTCTTCGAAAGCTCAGATCAGTAAACCTTCAGATCAGTAAGCCACAACATGGTGAAAAAATAAAAACTGACTGATCGGACAGGAAAAGCAGGCGGCAGCTCCGACAACCACTCTCGTCCATAAAAGAATTTCCGCGTCAATAATCTGAACGTATTGTAATTGTAACATCTCAGGAATCACAGACCATTGGATTTTATAGCTCAAATCGATAAGTATTGGTTATTGGCAGCGAGATGCATTTTAAATCTATCATTATTTTCACATCGTGAAAGCGGTGTGATCTTTCTTTGTTCTATTAGGCGATACGATTCCTCTCCTTTGATGGGGTTGTGACTTAAAGTCTAGATAAATTATGGGACATCTATTTGCACTTACGCCTTGCAGATACACGATTGTGTGGATTTGTTCTTCGCTGTATCCATTTCGAGATAAAATGGTTCGTGGGATTTTGATGACGTTTTGATGAGTGAATGCATATTTTCCATATATGTTTCACTGAGTGCATGGCATGTGATATCTATCAGCTCAATGCGTACGATGTTTCTTCAAAGCCCAGGCGATTGGAATCAAGTATGTCGTTGATAAGAGAACGATTGGTTTGGATCTAAAATTTGCATATTATTTACTTATTATGTGCAGAAGACATACACAAAGTCCATAGGAAATTTCAATCTAGGTCAATCAAACTTGTATACGAGGGAAATATCTAGTGGTGATGATATGAAAGAATCTTGGATCTTTATTCTATGGGATTCCTAATAATCACATCGCGACAATTCTGTCGTCAGTTTCACATTCATTGGTGTTTGGTACACGGATATTTAAAATCTTTCCGCGTGACGGTCTTTTGATATTTCCAGCCACCCGACAAAAACCAGGGTATTTGACGGGAGCAATATTTTGAGCTTTCTGGGGTGCGTGTAACCTTACACAGTTCAATTTTCGTTTTTGGTTTTTCAAAATCAATACTTGAAATTCGACCGTCAATTTTCAATTTTAGTTTTTTGTTTTTGTAATCTCAAAATCAAAAATTGAAATTCCACCATCAATTTTCAATTTTCGTTTTGTGTGTTGGAATCTTCAAATCAAAAATTGAATAGCTCAAAATAGAGCAACCATACGACTCTACAGGAAAGCATCCCTTGGCACCTAACATTCAGATCCGATGACCGATCCTCAATTGCAGGACTTTTGCTAGCGGTTATATACATGTAATCATTTCAAGCTTAGGGTTAGAAGGAAGTAATTATTCTCCCTACGCCTCGCAATGTTAAATGACATGATTTCATTAGAAGATCTCTACTTTACTGACATCAGACGAATAATTATCGGACATTATGTTTCATCACAATATGTCAGTGATCACTCGGACGATATGAAGACATGCTGTCATCCAGTACCAATTTCAATGCAACAAGGTCGACCGGGGTTGCCAGATTTTACTAGTTCCGCTCTGAAAACTGAAAAATTCAACTGACCGTAAATATTGCCAGCGTGCGTTAATTACGCGGAGGATTTGCGTAAAATTTACAGACAATGTTTTGGACTCACTCAACGATATCCAACCACCAGCAGTTTATCTGAATATCAACCAATCATAGGGCTAGGCTGTCCCATAGTTCGATACATTCGGGGTACGCACTCGTTATCCTTGAGAGAACTTTGACTGCCGTGGTGTGAGAATATTGCCAGTGGGTTCATATGGCCCATTGTCGCTTAGGCCGCTATATAGTTCCTCACCACCGTGGCTTGTCCTCGCTTACAGACACTGACACTCTCGATTATTTTGAATGGATTACCACTCATATACCAAAAGTTCAAGGTCTCTATGGATAGCAATAACAAACCACTTTGAAAGTTAGTTGTCAGTGTGCGATGCCATGCAAATATCGCAGAAACATTGAAATGATCAGGCAAGCAGTTATATGGCTATACAGGTCAATATTCTGAACTTTACTTATCGATTTCGAGAAAGCATTTGACTCTGTTCCTTGGCCCTTTATAGAAAAAGTTTTGGTCTATTTTAAATTTGGTAAAGACATAATAAATTGGGTAAAAACATTTTTGAAAGGTGCTAGGTCAAGGATCTGCTAAAATGGTTGTACGAGCGCTCCCTTATCGGCAGGGCGACCCTATTTCACCATACCTATTCCTCCTTTGCGCCGAAATATTAGGGTTACTTATTAGAAGAAATAGACAAGTCAAAGTGGTTACAATACCGCGTACAGAGTATAAACTACTCCAATATGCAGATGACACTGGACTTATTCTTGATGGTACTGAGGAATCCCTCAGACTTGCAATGAATACATTTAATTTTTTTGCACGGATATCCGGGTTACGAGTAAATATAGACAAAACAAAAATTATATTGTTTGGCAGTCTAAAAAACGCTACGAATCGTGATACATTTGGTACTAGTCATGGTCTTACCTGCAGTAAGGAACCATTCTGCTTTTTGGGCATAACATTCTGTCATGACTTGCATGAAATGTTAACTCTCAATTATAATGCTAAGATGAAATATATGCGCCATATCTTTGCTATATGGAGCGGAAGGAATTATATGTGTTGTAATTTAACTCCTTTTGGAAAAATAACTATATTAAAATCCTTGATTATCCCTAAGATAAATTACCTCCTGATAACACTTCCCAACCCAGATAAAGAATACTTCTACGAATTAGAGAAGATGATGTACAAATTTATCTGGAACAATAAACCCGATAAAATTGCCAGGAAAACACTTATACAGGATTATTCAAGAGGTGGCTTTAGAATGCCACACTTAGACTCATTCCAAAAATCATTGAAAATTTCCTGGATAAGACGGTTGTTTAAGAGCAATGCCCAGTGGGTAACATTATTAGCAGAGACTACAGGAGTATCGACACATTCCTTTTGGTGCTTAGGCCCGTCTCATATCGGTATGATGTTGGATAAAATTAATAATGCGTTTTGGAAGGATGTTTTCTCGGCTTATGTGAATTTCTGCAATAACCTGGAAGTAGAGAAAATAGAAGATATTATGTCTCAAACTATATGGCTTAATGGGAATGTGCTCATAGATGGTAAACCAATATATTTGCATAGTTTGTTTGAGAAAGGGATAATATTTATAGCCGACCTTTTTGATGAGCATGGTAGGAAACTTTCGTACACAGACTCCTGCGCAATCTGACAATGTTCCCTTTACTCGGTTCTATGGACTGTTGAATAGTATTATGACCTATATTAGACAAGCTGGAATAAAAAAATTCCTAACGTATATTTGGCCCATATATACCATTTTTCCAAGGGCTATATCCTCTGTCGAAAAGGGTTGTAGGGCTTATAATCAGGTGTTTGTGCGAAATTTGCTATGCAACAATAAATTTGAAGCCCGATGGGAGGAGTATTTTGGTATGACTAGGGAACAAATCCGTTGGCCAAGAATCTATACCCTAGTAAAACTTTTACTAACGACCCAAAGCTGTGGTGGTTTAGATACCGGATACTTTCCTGTACACTTACATGTAAGGCATTACTCTTTAAAATGCATCTAGCAGACAATAATATGTGCTCTCTATGCAAGCGAGAGGTTGAGACAATTGTACACCTACTAATTGACTGCCCTCAAGCTCAGATATTCCGTGAACAGGTTTCAAGATGGGTTGAGAGTTGTACACTACAAAAAATATTGTTTTGACCATATAATATTATATTTGATTTCCTGGGGACTGACGCAAAAGTTCTTAATCTGATATCGTTGTTGATAAATTATAGCATATATAGAGCTGGCATCAAGGGCAAACTGCCAGTATTAGACTGCATTAAACATGATGTCAAGCAATACTACTTAACTGAAATGGTTAATGCTAAAGTAACCTACAGTATGCAGAAATTCGATGAAAAATGGAAGTATTGGTCAGGCATTGTGAGTTGAGTATGTAACATACAAATTTTAGTATTTATGGTTACAGACAGGTGTGTCTGTATACTCTTCATTACAACTATGCTTTTCACTGTGATTATAGTTATGATGGAATTTTAGGTGGTACGATCACTCCCGGAGCACCTGCTGTTTTAGGACTAAATTATGTTACAGGAAACTTCCTTTGCTGAAATTATGGCTGTACTTCAATACTGAAAATTCAGAGCTCAGAATTTGAGCAGTTTTGTTCGTGTACTTTTCCATCTTATAGTTGGCCTTTTGGTCTGTAAGAGATCGCACTACTTGAAATCCAACCATGCAACCAAGATTGCATAATACATTGTGCTTGTATTATTTTTGCTCTTAACATTTAAAGGGATATCTTAGTACCATATCATGTTTCATGCCTCCACATTCAATGTATACATTATATATTGCCGCCTTCTTAGCAGTGTATGCTCCACTATGTATGGACAACAATAAAAAAAATATATATATATATATTCTAAGGGCGCTGTAGTTATAACATCACAAGGATCACAGACCATCGGATTTAACAGCTCAAATGGATAAGCACTGGTTATTGGCAGCGAGATGCATTTTAAATCTATCATTATTTTCTCTTCGTAAAAGCGGTGTGATCTTTCTTTGTTCTATTAGGCGATACGATACCTCTCTTTTGATGGGGTTGTGACTTAAAGCCTAGATAAATTATCGGACATCTATTTGCACTTACGCCTTGCAGACATACGGTTTTGCGGATTTATTCTTAGCAGTTTCCATGCCGAGATAAAATGGTTCGTGAGATTTTGATGACGTTTTGATGAGTGAATGCATATTTTCCATATATGTTTCACTGAGTGCATGGCATGTGATATCTATCAGCTCAATGCGTACGATGTTTCTTCAAAGCCCAGGCGATTGGATTCAAGTATGTCGTTAATAAGAAAACGATTGGTTTGGATCTAAAATTTGCATATTGTTTCCTTATTTTGTGCAGAAGTCATACACAAAGTCCATGGGAAATTTCAATCTAGGTCAATCAAACTTGTATACGAGGGAAATATCTAGTGGTGACGATATGAAAGAATCTTGGATCTGTTTGTCTTTGTTCTATAAAGCACATCGCGACAATTCTGTCTTTAATTTCACACTGATTGGTGTCTGGTACACGGATATTTAAAATCTTTCCGCGTGACAGTCTTTTGATATTTCCAGTCACCCGACAGAAACCGGAGTATTTGACGGGAGCAATATTTTGAGCTTTCTGGGGTTCATGTAACCTTTCAGTTCAATTTTCGTTTTTGGTTTTTCAAAATCAAAAATTGAAATTCCACCGTCAATTTTCAACTTTCGTTTTATGTTTTTGTAATCTTCAAATCAAATATTGAAATTTGACCATCAATTTTCAATTTTCGTTTTTTTTTCGATTTCTCAAAATCAAAAATTGAAATTTGAAAGTCAATTTTTTTTATTTTTGTTTTTCGTTTGACTTCGCACAAAAATGGAAATAAAATATTAAAAATTGTCTCGAGTTGTCCCTTTTTTCATAATTTTACCATAAACGTATCAATGTTAAGTGCCCCGCGCAAGCGTTGTATGGCGTCATTTACGGTAGAAATAGAAAGCTCAAATCGGGTCGACTGTGGTGCAGAGCGTAAGAGACAACTCAGTTTCAATAAACGAGATGCCTGGAGTTTGGCATTCCCAGTAGTGTAGTATAGGTCGACTGTGCATTCGCACGAAGCTGCCGACCCATCAGACAGGTCTGGACAGGTGGTGTCCCGCTCTTCCCATTGATTATTGGCACTGGGGCTTTAGCCAATCAGGACACGGTCTTGGATTTTCCCAGTTCTAAAAATGGATGTTTAGAGCGCTTTTAAGCGAACAACATTCGTGCGAACAACGCTATTGATTATTGTTTTAAACTGTGGTCATCATCTCGTTTCAACACATTAACTTCACACACACACACACACACACACACACACACACACACAGAGGGGATGTTCCTTTGGGATTATGGTTACGTATTTATTATACTACCCTAGCGGGGATGCCAAGCTCTAAGTATCTCGTTTAATGAAACGCCCATGTGTCTCTATCCGTTGTTCTCCGTATCATGCTTCATATCTGGTGCACATGCCTATTCGATCCTACGCATGCGCACTTGGTCTATTATGCAGTAGTGTGAATGTCTGGCTTCAAGGATCACGTACAGTTGTTACGTCTAAACGATAAACGAAAGCTTTTTGTGAAATCGAAGATTAACAATCAAATATTTATTTACAATACTAAAATCATATACAAATTAAGTTAGGTCGATACAGCAAATAAATGTCTTACTGTCTTATGTAGTCTTACTGTTCAATGCTATACCGGTGTATCTCTCACAGTCTGTACTAACGTGCAAATCACTATGCAGTCCGTGCCGACACGCAGAAATCGCGTTCCTGTATTTTTATAGTCCACATCGCTCAGCTGTTGTCCAGTTTCCGTCAGTTCAATCACGTAGATAATACAGCGATCAAACACACAAGAGTAATCCAACAGGAATATACAATCCAGCATTCAGTAATCTTAGGCAAAGGTAATGTCCAGTAGCACAATCTTATGCACCCACGTAGAAGCCGTTTGAATCTCTCCCCCGATCACTGAACGTCCGGCTATTTATACTCTATCGAGCATTCGGGATTGTTCTGTCAAATCAAGAAGCCTCCACTGATACAGCAATGACGTATGATTGTAACCCAGATACGATCACAACCGCTTCTAGAAATCTACAAATAATTAACCCATATAACAGTATGTATACAAGCGTATAGATGTGCAGATGGCGCTGGGTAGATGTGTAGATGGCGCTGTAACCCAATTATCATCATAATACGGGTCTCTTCGTAATTCGGACATTTGCAAATATGATAAAAATCGATCAGGACAGCTTCGAGAGAATTCTATGATTATAATCACATAATACGTACAGTTCAGATCAGCTTAATCTTCCAATTAGTGAATAGCGTTTACGCACCGATGGCGCGCCAACGTGCTGGCCTAACCACCAAGACTTATTACACCCCCCATGAAGTGACCCTTGCCGCCACGCGCCAGTAGAATATAGTCCGGTCAAACCACTGAACCATTGTGAGCATGTCGGCGGTAAACAAAGGCTCCCCGTTGGCGCGCTTGCCGGATTGCGCGCTAACAGCCGTCACCGCTTAAAACTGAATTGTTTTCAAAGAATTCCCCTCTGGCGGTGTACGGCAAGAACACAATCTATTCTACAGTTTAAATTACTGGCTAAGTAATTAAAAATATATATAGAAGATTTGACTTCTTCAATAAGAATGCTGTAAATGACTATCTATCATTTTTGTTTGCGCTCCAAGGAAACTCGGCCGTCTTGTGAACATTCGGTTGAGACTACGAATAATCTTCATTAACAAAAAGTTTCGCCAAAGATAGTTTGAAGTATGCCTAAATATATTATCAGAATTCATAAAACGTTGGTGTGTGCAAATTGCGAAGGCCGCCTCCTCTTTCAGAACGGCCAGTAAAACGGTTGAACGTAACATTTCAAATGAATACAGCTTCGTATAAATTCAGACACACGGGCGAGTCGAGGTCATAATCGGGGCAACATGCAGTGCTCGGTCAGACTAGTTGTCTCTTTGGCTTGTCTTGTTACAACCGCCTAACCAAAATATACACAGAAACTCAAAAGATCAATTAGCCCCTTACAGAGAATGACAAATACTTGTATATGCTCTTTATTCGTTACCGCCCGACTGTTAAAGGTTGCACACGAAATCATATATAACTTCCGATGAGGAAATAAGAATTAACAAGTATTTATGGCCCACATATCCATCTTTCCAGCAAAATAACAAAAACCAAACAATAACAGAGATTTCTACCTAAACAATAAGTTAATGCCATTTCATTTCTTTTCAAACGAGACACAGACGCGCATTTTGTTGGACGAAAGCGGGATATCGCTTTACCCCGTCAGAGAGAGAATGCACTGTTATGTTTATATTCTCCACTTGTTTACGCCAAACTTAACGAGATGATTAATCTTCACAGTGTTGTTTTCTTGCTGACAATATAACATCCGTTATACTGTTCGACAGGAAGTATACATTAACACATATGAAATGTAGGTCTTGATGTCGGGGACGGAGGGAGGGACTTCAGCCATAAATAATGTGGGTCCACTGTTCGTTTTACCATTCTCACCTCGTCTCTCATTACAGAAATCACTCTACCTGGTCTTACTGAATATCTCACTTACTATCGGCAAAACATATTTTTCGTCGTGAATTTACACCAGGATTGCGCCGCAAGAAAACCCTGACGTGAACTTGTCCTATCAATGGTCCTTTGCAAATTAACCCGAAGATTAACACAACATAGCGGGATGTATTAACATTACAGCGGCAGGGCTAGAAAAAAAAACAACAAAATAATAACAGATTAATCCCAGACGGATTGTCCTCATACTAATTCGTTTCATCTATCATTTGATCAAAACGAATACGCCGCAGACTTTAAACGTGTACATTCATGTATTTGTGCATGAATAACCTGCGATGATATACGTACATGTACTCAAGTGAAATCGTATTGAACTGCCGTCGACTGTACTGTTTTCATAGTAATATGGATTATAACTTAAAGTGAAAGATTTTCCCATCAGTCGGTCTTCTTCCTGCCAAATCATACTGTCGGTTCAGTAAAATATAACTTCTGCACAGTAATATGTTGCAAGATTTCAAACACGTGTTCTCATTTTCCCGCGAAAAGCCACGTGGGATCAAACTGGTCGCGCGGGGCTATATTAAGCATGTTCAGACAGCATCCAACACTTGTACCAAAGTTCGTCTGGATAGCTGTGTGGTGTGTAGACGCCAGATTTCATGAGGGTTGATCTATTTCACAGAGGAGTGAGTTCTGTTTTATTGGTGACAAATCCTCAGAAAGGGATTACCAGATTTCAATCAAATCAATCAACCGATTTCTTGTAAAAAGGTACGGGTATTACATAATTCGTTTCATCGGTTCTTGTCCCACTGATTAAATATTTATACACTGCATAATCCGGTAGTAAAATCCCGGGCATTTACTCTTGAATGGTCAAAATCAACACAATTTGCAAGAATTTTCGAATATATAAAAACGAATGACTTGAACTTGGGCATCTGTATGAGAAGCGGCCGTAAGATGAAACTTCCAACAAATACCCATTCTTTAATACCAGAAACGCTATTCCGTGAGACGCGCAAGTCTGGGTCAACTTTGAAAGCAGGTGTCCGACGAAGCACAAATTACAATCCATTTTGCAAGCAGTGTTTATGATTATAATAAATCTTAAATCTATTTCCTTTTACAAATGTTTAGATGGAATGCAAGAACTCACTAGCGGGCTCTAATACTCCTGCAGCTCGCTTCCAGCCATTGTCTGACCGTGCTGATATCGCGCGGCCTGTGTTCAATCATGTCGACGGACTACATTCAACAGAGTTAGAACAATGGCCAGCCGATAATCATGGGCATTGGCGCGCTATACCTTTGTGTTGGCGCACTTCGTTTGCGCGCCGTTAGTGCGCTAACACTAACCTTTCAGCTGGTCTGAAGTGTAGCTCTATTATTCTATAAATGTCCACAGTGTCTAATTTGATACTGAAATACCATGACACTCCCCCTCTTAAAAGAAGAAAGTTTCAAATTTGAAACTTTTTTGACAATTCAAAACATTATTACAAAACAAAATCTATATTACAACAGCAAAAATGTTGACAAACATATGTGCATTATATGCGAGACAAACAATCAGCGATAAAATTGTCCTTACCCTTAATATGTTTGATTTCAATATTGTATTCTTATAACACCAAACTCCATCTCATCAATCTTTGATTTTTGTTTTTCATCTTACTTATGAAAACAAGTGGATTGTGATCACTGAATACAGTAATTGGCAACGATGAAGAAGTAACATAAACATCAAAATGTTGTAAAGCCAATATCATTACCAAACATTCTTTCTCAATGGTAGAATAATTTCTCTGATGTTTGTCATATTTACGTGAAAAATAACATATTGGGTGATCTACACCATCTATACCTTCTTGTAACAAAACGGCACCAGCAGCAACATCACTAGCATCTACAGCCAGTTTAAAGGGTGAATCAAAATCTGGTGCTGAAAGAACTGGCGCGCTCTTGAGTATGGCTTTCATTTTTTCAAAAGCTGATTCGCATTCATCGGTCCAAACAAAAGTTACCCTCTTTCTTAAGAGCCGAGTTAAAGGTTCAGTAATATCTGAAAAGTTTGGACAAAATTTCCTGTAGTAACCAGCCATACCCAAGAAACGCATCAGTTGTCTCTTACATGCTGGTCTTGGAAATAGCGAGATAGCACTGCCCTTAGCATCTACAGGCTTTACCTGACCCTACCCTACAACATGACCCAAGAATGTCACACGTGCATGTCCAAATTCACTTTTTCTAAGGTTGACTGACAGCTTGGCGTCTCCCAGCAGATTGAACATTGCGTAGATGATCTTCCCATGTATCGCTGTAGACAATGACGTCATCAATGTAAGTCTCACATCCTTCCAAACCGGAGGTAACACGGTTGATGAGACGCTGGAACGTGGCTGGAGAATTTTTCATTCCAAATGGCATAACCTTGTACTGGAACAGACCCTCATGAGTGACGAATGCTGATATCTCCTTCGCACGATCTGTCAGTGGAACTTGCAAAAATCTTTTCAGAAAATCAAACTTCGACACGAACTTGGCACTTCCCACTTTATCAATACAATCGTCAATGCATGGAATAGGGAATGTGTCTGTTTTGGTCAATGTGTTCACCTTTCTGTAGTCAGTACACATCCTGTAACTGCCATCTGGCTTTGGAACGAGGATACAAGGTGAACTCCAGTTACTATTACTTGGTTCAATGAAGTCACTGTCCAATAAATACTGAATCTCTTTTTTCAAACGATATGGGTGCTGCTTTACTGGATTAGAATCATGTGAAATTGTTTTTAGCAGTTTAAGTGGTCCTCTAACTGTATGACCAAAGACTAATTCAAATGGACTGAAGCCTAAATTACAACACATATAAGGGAAGTGGAAGACTCTTGAACAGACTCTCTAACAGCAAACAATAACAAATGTATGCCTTCATCCCAGTCTTTCTCAGTGTCAAAACAATAAGTCCTAATCATGTTCTTTAATGTTTGGTGGAATCTTTCTAATGCTCCCTGGCTTTCTGGGTGGTATCTTTCTAATGCTCCCTGGCTTTCTGGGTGGTATGCAGATGATTTCTACTGCTTTATTCCCAATTCATGCATGACTTGTTGAAAGATTCCTGACATGAAATTAGATGCCCGATCAGACTGAACAGACTGGGGTAGGCCGACAAGTGTTTTCTACCATTTGACATGTGTGACATGATCTACAAAATTCCGCAACATCTTTCTTTAAATTTGGCCAATAGAAATGATTTAGAATTTTGTAGTATGTTTTGTTAACACCTAAATGGCTTGAAAGAGGTATTTCATGGGCTAGTCTGAGGATATCTAAACGATATGACTTTGGTACCACAATCTGATACTTAACTGCCCACTCATCATCAGGTGACACATCTGGCGGTCGCCATTTGCGCATAAGAACACCCCATTCTTACAAAAGTAACACACAGGTTCTTGAGTTACAACACACTCATCTACTGCCCTGTCAAACAACTTGGAAATGTCCTTGTCACTATGCTGTTCATTAACCAGCTGTGATTTTGAAATTTTGTCATTAGAACATTCCAATTTGCTATCAAAATGTGGCTTATCAGCCTCATCATTTAAACACACAAAGGTGCCGGTCAAACAAACATCATCGATGACGTCATCTTTAAGAGACTTTTCAGACTTCTCAGCCAATTTACTCATGGCTCTAGTAACTGCGCAAGCAGGATACCAACTTTTCGTCTTCAACTGGATCATGAATCTGATCCAAACAAGGTTTGTCAGTTACAATCGGGTTAACCCCGACCTTATCTCCCGCAAGATCATTGCCAAGAAGTAATTGAACACCCTCAAATGGTAAAGTACCTTTAATACCCACCGTAACAGGTGCAGAAATCAAGTCGGAAGACAGATGAACGTTATGGAGCGGAACGGGTGTATAATTTATAGAATCTACCCCTTTAATCAGGACATCACTGCCTGCAGATGAAGAATCAGTAAACGGCAAAATATCTGCCAACAAAAGAGACTGGGATGCACCCGTGTCTCGCAAAATCTTCACCGGAGTAGCATTAGAAAAATCACTTGAAAGTGACACAAAACCATTGTGGATAAATGGTTCAAAACTCTCCATAACAGGATTTGAAAAAACTGCAACCTTATCCTTGATAGAACTGATAGGAACAGTGTCCCTGGCCATCTCAACGTCATATAAACTATGAACGTCACTAACCTGCTTGGGTGAAGCTCTTGAAGTGAGGAAACCACTAGGCTTTTGAAAGGCTTGATCTTGTTGTTTTCTTTTCAATTTAAAACAATCAGCCATTAAATGGCCGTCTCTCTTACAGTAGCTGCAAACGGGAGACTTATTTTGAGTGTTAAAAGTGGGTGACTGAGACTTTGTGTTTGACCTTTGATCTTTGTAACTGGGGTTAAAAAGGCCTTGAGAAAGAACTGGATTTGTTACCTAAGATGTTAGACTGGAATGAACTTGGCTTAACAGCATTGACAAATGATGATTTGTGTGTCAGGGCGTTCTCATCAGCAAATCGGGCTGCTTGGTCTAAGGTGTTGGCATTCTTTTCATCAAGAAATGTTCTAATATCACCATGGATGCACCTTTTAAATTCCTCTAACAGCATAAGCTGTCTAAGGTTTTCAAAGTTGTTGTCAATTTTAACCGAAGCACATATCAAATAACTGTTCTTTTGAACAAGCAAATTCTACAGGAGTCTGAGAGTTTTCTTTTTCACAACTACGAAACTTTTGTCTATAGGCTTCAGGAACTAATTCATAACCTTTAAGAATTAAATCCTTCACTATATCATAATTTGATGCTTGCTCTACCGTCCATTGAGTGTATATGTCCCTTGCCTTTCCGATCAAAACGCTTTGAAGAAGTAAACTACAATTTTCTTTTGGCCAGTTTAAATTTTCAGCAATTTTCTCAAAATGCAGGAAATATTTATCAACTTCTTTTTCCTGAAATGGTGGGACGAGACGTATTTGACGAGCTGCAACAAATTTTGATTGTGATTGTACAGGTGCATGTGTAGGAGGACTTGTTCGCGACTGTAATTCCAAATGCTTCAATTCTAACTGAAACTGTCTTTCTTTCTCTTCTCTCTTTCCTCTTTTTCTAACTTTTCTCTCTAACTGAAACTGTCTTTCTTTCTCTTTCTCTTTCTCTCTCCAATTCTAATTTCTTTAATTCCAGCTGATTTTGCAATTCTAATTTCTTTGTTTCCAAATAATCAGCTGTTTCCTCAGTTGAATCAAAATCACTTTCATCTCAAAGTTGTTTGCTAACAAAATGTTCAATAATGAGTTTCTTAATTTCTTGCTTTCTCCAGGATGTTTTAACTTTAATTTGTAGGAATTTACACAGCGCGAACAAATCCTCTTTGCGTATTTCTTCAAATTCCTCCTGACTTGGCTTTGAAGCAAACTGTGCTGGGTCAAATAACATGCTGATAATATACTACTCCTCGACTTCACAAATTCAGACAATATATCAATTTAGAATTATGTTCCAAAGCTGGAATGCAAACAAAGCTCGCGGGCAGGCCGCCAATTTCTGTTACGTCTAAACGATAAACGAAAGCTTTTGTGAAATCGAAGATTAACAATCAAATATTTATTTACAATGCTAAAATCAGATACAAATTAAGTTAGGTCGATACAGCAAATAAATGAAATATAGTCATTCTGTTCAATGCTATACCGGTGTATCTCTCACAGTCTGTACTAACGTGCAAATCTCTATGCAGTCCGTGCCGACACGCAGAAATCGCGGTCCTGTATTTTTATAGTCCATACCGCTCAGCTGTTGTCCAGTTTCCGTCAGTTCAATCACGTAGATATTACAGCGGTGAAACACACAAGAGTAATCCAACAGGAATATGCAATCCAGCAGTCGGTAATCTCAGGCAAAGGTAATGTCCAGTAGCACAATCTTATGCACCCACATAGAAGCCGTTTGAATCTCTCCCCCGATCACTGAACGTCTGGCTATTTATACTCTATCGAGCATTCGAGATTATTCTATCAAATCAAGAAGCTTCCACCGGTATAGCAATGACGTATGATTTTAACACAGATACGATCACAAGCGCTTCTAGAAAACTCCAAATAATTAACCCATATAACAGTATGTATACAAGCGTATAGATGTGCAGATGGCGCTGTGTAGATGGGTCTCTTCGTAATTCGGCCATTTGCAAATATGATAAATCGATCAGGACAGCTTCGGGAGAATTCTATGATTATAATCACATAATACGTAGCTCTATTTATATTCTATAAATGTCCACAGTGTCTAATTTGATACTGCAATACCATGACACTCCCCCTCTTAAAAGAAGAAAGTGTAGTGAAACTCCTATGTCTTTCACCACACTGGTTTCTGTATTATGCTTCATATCTGCCTATACCACCCGATTTGCGCGCACCGGATTTGACATCATAACCTTGCGCGCGTGCACTCAACCTTGTTACGTCAAAGTTAAAATCAAAAAATGGAAAACGGACAAACGGACAAGGCAATTTTCAATATTTGATTCAATATTTGAAGTAAAACAAAAAACGAAAATTAAAAATTGACCCTCAAATTAAAAAATTTGATTTTGAGAAACCGAAAACGAAAATTGAAAATTGACCGTCAAATTTCAATTTTTTATTTTGAGAAACCAAAAACGAAAAACGAAAATTGAACTGTGCAAGGTTACACGGACCCTTTCTGGATAAGAACGTTTACCACGAACCGGGCATGATACCTAGTTTGGATACTGTTTCAGTATGTTATTTACCTTACTCGTCCACGTGCCCATGTGTGTAATTACAAGAGCATCAGCTTAAACTTGTTTCTCATTCAAAATCTGCATTTTTGCGATTACAGGTTTTGCTGCTTATGATGGAAACAGCGAGATGCAAGGTTGTATAATTAAGGTTGTGCGAACACCAATTATTATTATAATAGGTCTCGCATTAAATCTCACAGAATATCTCAATCGCCCATCCATTGCGCTGTTTTAGATACTTCAAATTGAAATACCACCCCCACCACTCTGCCTAATGGTTGTGGTGAATATTGCTACTGAACACGTCCATCGCATATTTTTATCTGTCTGACGGACATGTATTTTATTATTATTGCAAGATTAAATGACCTGCTCAACTGCTATCCCTTGAACAGATTACTAACTGGATCGAGGGGTTAAGTAATATAACTGACATCTAGTGGCGTCATATGAAACTGGCCTTATCAGCAGTATCCATGCTTTTATAGACATCATGGGGATTTTTAACACCACTCATCCCCCAAATTTCCATATCAGAGTTCCCGCATTTGAGCCTATGTTCATATTTATTTACACAGATTGCTTTTTGGGAATCGTAAATCTGTCAAGTAACCGTCGGATGGAGTACTCATCTCATCTCCCAGGATATATTTGGAAAGAAAATGTAATTAAGGCAGTCATATATTGGGAGTGAGAAGCTGTAAATATGACAGACAAGTGAGCACTTTGTAACTCAAGTAGCAATGTTCAAAGCAGTTAGTTTAGTTTAGTTTAAACTAATGTAATCAAAGCATACTTTAGAAACATCTTTGGCCATTACCCCATATTGATTTTATGCTAATGCGTGTGTTCGATACACCTCAAGTGCGTAGTATTTATTTTATTTATTGAACTTCGATAGTAGTCGGGAGATGTTCGCACAGGTGACAAGCACCATACTTAAACAATCCTTCATTAAAACCGAACACAGATGCACGCAGGTCATGCTGTTATAACATATATGTTATCTTAAGTTATAACAGCATGACATGGGTGCAACCGTGTGCGAATTTAATATATGTTATAACAGCATGACCTTGGTGCATCCGAGTGCTGCTTTAATTGGGGATTGTTTTTCTTGACTACTATCGAAGTTCAATAAATAAAAGAATACTGCAGATTTTGCGTCTCGAACATACACATGAGCATAAAATATAACATGTGAGAATTATTTGTAACGGATCGTAGAGAATTACCAGTCGACATAGCGTACAATGACATTTGCAAATGCATTGTCTGCTAGAAATTTGTTCTGAATTCTCGATAAGCTTAGTTTTAAAAATATTTAGAATCGAAAACTGTTTAAGTTCCTTATTTATAGATTCCTCGTTCATTTCATCAAATGGATGTAACACATGTATGATGATACATTCGCTAAGGACACTGTACAAGACCAATGTAACCGGATAGATATATTTGACAGAGGTTGCAAGTACAGAAAGGCTAAAGCGTCGAAGTCGGTTACAACGCGTTTGGTTTAACAATCAGAAAACACCTGTACAGTACCTGGGAAAGACCCTAATCCTCATACGTGCTAACTACCAGTGTGCGAAACATCCATCTGTCTGCTAGACGATCTTCGTATTTAAACAGTCTCACATTTGCATGCGCCAACACAACCTGCTCATGGTTCTGGGAATTACTTCGTGTAATTGTACCCATCAGTTTAAATTCCGAGCGTTGTGTTTTCCCGCTGGAGTTGAGAATCATACGATATAAATTAGAGATAAATTAGAATGTGATTGTTTGTATATGTAGGTGTTGATTCTCCCGTTTGGAATGCAGTCGACGTTCGTGCACATATTAACGCAGCCATACTAACCAATCACCACCAGTATTCTTGCATTGTAGTATTGAAATGGTCAGTGATTGTCGGAGTATCTATGCCAAGGGATGATCAGTGTGTTCCCGTCACTTGATCCTACCTGTCCTGAAGGTGGGGGGGGGGGGGCGAAATGGCCCCCCTACCAAACTTTCTGCGCTATCTCCTGAACGACAAAAATGGAGAGCTGAAACTCCTTGACTTTATAGTTGATCTTATTGGGGTCATTATCAGCCTATTTGCATAACCCTACGAGCAGAGGATCATGGGTAAATTCAAGATTGCGGCCACGGGTGTACAAGAAAAGCGATGTTTTTGTCATATTTCTTCATAATTTCTGCTTTTCCGCGACGAAAAGTGGGCAAAAACTATTTTTTTCACATCTCATTAATATTTACTAATTTATCCTGCAGTTTTTGTGGAGAAATTGCATAAATAAAAAATTAGGAAAATCCGACCGAAAAATCGACCAAAAAATGCCGTTTTTGAAAATGACGTCACTGTGACGTCATTAAAGTGGCTATCTTGGATTAGATCTTGACCCAAGGGTATAGTGTGGTAAGTTTCAGCCACCTACCTCAAGGGGTAATGAAAATAATTAGGGGGGGGGCATTTCGCCCCCCCCCCCTCCTCCAGGCCAGGATACGTGTCAAAAATCCCAGGCCAGATAGGGTTATGAAGTCTTCCATCGGGAATTGTGTGATTTCTAAGCAATTTATTAAGCTCTTTGGCGCATTTCAGAGGCCTGGTCGGGATCAGTTTTCCTTTCTTAACTGCCAAGCAGCCAGAAAAAAATAATTTAATATCAAGCCATTTCTTGCCTCATTCTACAGAAATTTCTAAAATTTGGCGATACATATCACACGTTGATACCGAAATAAGAGCGTAGTGTGCAAGATCACCTTGTTTTGCAGAATACCTGTGGCCGAAGGTATGAAAGTAAGCGTAGACTGAAGCTGAACGCAAGATGATGTATCGACGTCTAAAGCTTCGATATTGTATTCGTTCAGTCAGATACCCGAAGAGAAGTGGCCGAAATATCGTTCTAGCTCAGTCCAACGCATCCTCACATTTCAAGTTAAATACTACATCAACGTTTCTTCATTTATCTTGACCTAGTGATGTGGTAAATTGCTTAAACCGGAAACACACGTGATGTCATATAGCCAATCAAGATATGAGCTTTTCTTTGATGTCTGTGTGAATTCCAAATATGGCAAGTGGTGGTTGTATTGATTTTCAAGCGGAAAATGTTCAATTCCTTCGAATCAAATTTTAAAGAACCTTGTGCAATTTTTGTGAAAAATGATAACTTAATTTTTTCTTTCACTCCCAGTATCCTCAATGTATTCAGAAGTTGACGATGCGTATATAGTATTTACCTGGCTTTGCTTGCTGTTCTTAATCATCAATTAATATTTCATATTTAATGGCAATACTGTTTTAAATTTTATAAATTTTTCAGTGATATTAGCCCCCGGAAGCAGTTATTTGTGTACTAAACTGAAGTCAAATAAAATATCTTATCTCATCAATGCCAAAGAAATGTTTTTCGGGGATTAGCCGAAATTGTATGGCCTGAACCTGTAGAATAGAAGAAAACTATTAATGTGGGTCATTTTATAGGTCATACTTTGAAGCTAAATTTCGAAATGTTTCGTACATTTCGTCGAATTCCGCTTTATTCAGGACTACGGACTGTATAAACGATCGTATGACCATCGTTTAATTCAAGATCTTCACGGCGTCCATGCGAACAGTCACAATCAAGGGGAACCAAGATACTATATCCAAGGTTTAAAAATTTCTGCGAAAAAAAATTAATACAGAATCAGTGAAATGGATCTCACGATAGGAATATAATGATGTCTTGGTGACACCATTGGAAATTGTTAATCGATCCCTAATTGCAGGACACTAGCTGGTTGTTATATACATGTAAATAATAATTTCAAAAGCTATTGAAGCACCCGGACATGACTCTAAATCACGATAGGTCAGCTTTATCTGGATAAATATTTATAATGTATAATATTAATTTTAAAGTTACAATGTTTTTAGCGTTATATCATGGCTCGTTTCTTTCCGTGTAGGAAACCGTATTGTGTTTTTGTGTCTTGTGTTATTTTATTGCATACACATTAGTCTGTCGATTATTGACGCGGAAATTCTTCTTGGCGATGGCTGGATATTGCATGACCGATCTGAAGCCTACTATTTGACTGCCATGTTGTAAGAATATCGCTCGTGCGATCATATGGCTATGTGTCAAATATGCCGCTCTAGTTCCTCACCACCATGGCTTACACACACTGGCACTCTCAGTTCTTTGAAAGGATTACCACTCGTTTTCCAATGTTCAAAATCACTACAGATAGCGATACGCTTCGAAAGCTCAGATCAGTAAACCTTCAGATCAGGAAGCCATAATGGTGGGAAAATAGAACTGAGTGATCAGACAAGAAAAGCAGGCTACAGCTCGGACAATCAACCGTCGTCCATACAAGAATTTCCGCGTCGATAATCTGAGCGTATTGTAATTGCAACATCCCAAGGATCACAGACCATTGGATTTTATAGCTCAAATCGATAAGTACTGCTTATTGGCAGCGAGATGCATTTTAAATCTATCATTATTTTCTCATCGCAAAAGCCGTGTGATCTTTCTTTGTTTTATAAGGCGATACGATTTCTCTGCTTTGATGGGGTTGTGACTTAAAGCCTAGATTAATTATCGGACATCTATTTGCACTTACACCTTGCAGACATACGGTTGTGCGAATTTATTCTTCACGGTGTACATGCCGAGATAAAATGGTTCGTGAGATTTTGATGGCGGCTTGATGAGTGAATGCACAGTTTCCATATGTATGTTTCACTGAGTGATTGGCATGTGATATCTATCGGTAAAATTTCAAACGCCAGTGGCGATTGGCGGTATTCTTCGAGATCCCATAATTAGCCCACGCGACACAATTCTGTCTTTTCAATTTCACATTGATTGGCGTTTGGTTCACGGATATTTACAATATTTCCGCGTCACGGATTTTTGATATTTCCAGCCGACCAACAAGATCTAGGTTATGTGGCGGGAGCAATATTTTGAACTCTCTGGAGAAGAACATTCACCACGAACCGGGTATGTCCGGGCATGATACCCTGGCTGGATACTGTTTTGCTGTATTTTTTACCACACTGGCAAACATGCCCAAAGGGGCGTAACTTCAGGCTGTTTCTTCCAGATAGCCACCTGATCGGCTAACAGAAGTATTTACAAATTCGCACGGGATTTATATAGCGCTGATGTGAGATATAATACTCCGTGATATTGTTTCCATAAGTGGCATTTAGAAGTTGGGAAGTAGATAAATAAACAAATTGCTTATGGATAACAACTTCTAGTTTATTCAGGACGACGTTTCGATACAGGTACTAGTATCGTTCTCAAGTCAATGACATCAATTGAAATTGTAGTTTTTGTAGTGGGTGGGGTTTTCTTTGATGTGGTCCGAAACTGCTGATTTCCCGTCTTGTTTGGTCACAGATGATTTGTGTTCTTTCATTCGGCGAAACATCAAGACCCCTCAATAAACGAATGAAAGAACACAAATCATCTGTGACCAAACAAGACGGGAAATCAGCAGTTTCGGACCACGTCAAAGAAAACCCCACCCACTCAATCAACTGGAACAACACCAAACCCCTTGCCACAAACCACATGCACTGGAAAAACAGAAAACTACTGGAGGCAATCCACATCAAAAGAACAAACCCACAACTGAACAGAGACCAGGGCCTATTCATCCCCAGCGCCTATGACCTACTAATCCAGGAACCCCACCGTGCCTAGAAGCCCACCTTGTTAATTAATCCACCTTGTTAATTAATCTAGCCATATCCATAGTCTAATCCTGTCCTATTATAAATTTCTCACCTAGTATAATACTATTGTTATCATCCTATTGACATTTACTCAAGGAACTGTACATATACTGATTATTTACTTATTGATGACCTATTGATTGGGACAAACTGGGGAGCGAGTAAATATAGTTTGATAAAATTATACCAAACCCTCATTAGGTCAAAAATAGATTACGGGTCCATCGCCTACCAATCAGCATGTAAGACACAACTAAAAAGAATAGACAGCATTCAATATTCTGCTCTAAAAATAGCTACTGGAGCTTTCAAGGGAACTGCCCTATGTAGTCTTCAAATAGAAACCAATGAGAAACCTCTTCATCTAAGACGAGAGGAACTGTCCCTGAAATATGCAGGAAAAACTAGAGCTAAGGGCGATAATCACCCATGCCACAAAATTTTTGAAGATAAAAGTGAATATGAATATTTAAAGAAAAACTGGGGAAAAGACTCCGCCCCCCCTCGGCTACACCGTAAATAACCTATTCCAAGAGCACGAAATACCCATCGCACACATCTGCGACACAGACAAATTCACTAGACCACCCTGGGAATTAGAGTCGCCCCACGTGGACACAAGTATTCACGACTACCTCACAAAGAAGGACAACACAGACTTTACAAGAGCCACCACCCTTGAATATATCAACCAAAACTGGAAAAATTACTTTAAAATCTATACAGACGGATCGAAAAACACAAGCAATAACACAGGATCAGCTTTTGTTATACCTGAGCTCAACATACAAAATGGTTTCAAACTTTCACACAATATGTCTGTATACACTAGTGAACTGATTGCTATAATTAAGGCTCTCGAATGGATCATCGAGCACAACCCAATCCGTGCGGTGATACTCAGTGACTCCCTTAGTGGACTCACATCCATCAAAAATTCTATATCTGACAGTAGACCTGATCTCATACACAAAATAGAATGTATATGTACACGAATACACAACGAGGGTATAGACGCCATTTTAGCATGGGTCCCCGCCCATATCAACATCAGAGGTAACGAAGCAGCCGACAAAACTGCCAAAGACAGTCTTGCTAAAACTACACACGATGTGCCAATAGGATTAGGATATAAAGAACTCAACACTATCATTAGACGCAAAATAGATAGCAAGTGGCGAAAGGAATGGAACGAAGAAGAACGTGGACGGTGGTTACATAAGATCCTTGATGGAGAGAAAAGACAAGCCCAGGGATTCCAGTTAGACAATAAACGTGATGACCGCATAATCACCAGATTAAGACTAGGCAAAACCGGACATAAATCACATCTGTCCATGCTTCTGAAAAACACCTCACCACTCTGTACCGCATGCAACAATGTAGAATAAACAATAGAACACGTGCTACTTGAATGCCCAATCCACAACCAACAACGTGTGGCACTTAGAAACGAATTAAAAAAATTCAACACTCCCTTAACATTACCAGCGTTATTAAACCCTAAGCCCCCCATTAGAAATCAGGTATTCAAGTCCTTGATAAATTTTATCAAAACTGCTGGTTATTACTCCAGTATATAATACTACCGCCGTACATGCGCAGTCAGCAATTTTTTTTTGTTTTGTTGTTGTTGTTGTTGTTCGTTTTTTTTTTTTTTTTCCACATAATCAACTACTATGACACGATTTGATAGAGGCCAATTCATTCTTCTGACTTCAACAAATGGTATGGTTGCAGCGGAGTTACCTTGATACTGAGGGCCGTGTGCACCATAGCCATACAAATCATTATGGCCATAATAATCTATCCTTAAATAACATCCGGCCAAAATGTCACAGACACATTTAGAAATAAAATAGGCATGACAACAACGGAGTTACCTTGATACTGAGGGCCGTCTGTTCTACTGTCCTACAAAACAAACGATGGCCAAATCTAATTGAATTCATGACAACATTAGCACGGCCAAATCGCATATAGCGAGCAGTATTCGGCATAAAATATAGGAAATGGTGATGGCGGAGTTACCTTGATACTGAGGGCCGTCTATCTCATTGTCCTACAAATTCTTTATGGCCATCAAACGATAATGCATACAGAAATAATACAGAGCCGTTTATTTGTGTATTCACCTAGTACTGAATCTATCGAAATGTTTAGTTATTTATTCATTTGTTTATCTATTTACTCACTTAATTATACATTGCTATTCATATTATGTGACTGACGGTCGGGGCGTGCCTGTTGTTGGGAGAAAGATATATCAAATTATTGCATCGAAAAACAATAGAAAACAAGAATGACTACAAGCCTTCTATTTCATATGATACAGGCACACCGAAGACCACAGACGAGTTTGACAAGACCTGAAACAGAAGACGGATGACGATTACAAGAATACCAACAGCGCCTTGAGTGGCAACGCCGCATAGCAAGAACACCCAGAATCAGAATACTCGACCCTAGACCACACCGGACACGCTACCCCTTAGATGCTACCGAACTGACGCCTCGACACAGAATATGATCCTTTGACTTTCACGCAATATAGGACGTAGACCTGCCGTTCTGTACCTCACTACACACTCCAAGCAATTGTTACAGGCACAGATTTCTGGAAGGACCCACCCTGTTCCCAAGGGCGTCGTTAGGGAAGTCGTCTCCAAGAATCCCGATGACGCCCTGGTTCTCCCAGTTTTTTCTGGACGGCTTTGTGCGTACTATGGGGTACCGAGACAAAGGAATCATCCACGCCATTATAACAAATATTTTCCAGTATAAAAACCAATAACAGACTTAACGACTTGTACATAGCGACTCTTCTCTACTAGTATTTATATTTCCTCATTGTTATTGTTATTCATTATTTAATTATTTATTTTAATATCTAGTGCTGCAAAAGATCTTAAATTAACTAAGAAATGTACCGTGAAATTTAAATAAAACATTGAGTTGATGGGCCGCGAAATCCGTATGGGAAGCGGCCCTTAAACTACAATTTCAATCAATCAATTGATGTCATTGGCTTGAGAACGATACTAGTACTTGTATCGAAACGTCGTCCTGAATAAACTAGAAGTTGTTATCCATAAGCAATTTGTTTATTTATCTCCGTGATATTATATCTCTGATTACTGAGATAAGGAAAATGTTTGAGTTCTATTCATCTGCGTGAAATGCTGAGCGTGAAGACCGTTTTGATGAATAAACATTTCTATGTATAATTCTAGTAACGTTTCGTTGAAATTCGATCACCGTTAGCATGCAATAACGCCGTATATTATTATATACCTAATCCCAGAGTTCAATTGAATATGATTTCAAGTTACGTCCTGAACAGATTTAGCCGTGGTTGATTTGATGTGCTGGCTTTCTTTGGAAGATTCAAGAATAGAAAATTGCTGGGAAATATTTCCGCTCATTCAGCACCTGGAATGTGCCAAAGTGTGTACAATGCACCCAAAAACACAGCTTCTGGAGACAAACTGTATAACTCCTTGATCAGCTATTTGATGTGGTCTGCTGACTATGTTCTATACACAAGTTCATACAACCACCGAATTGAGAGCTAGGTATTGCATCATTATTCTAATTTGGTGGTGACTTGTCACAATAAAGTTTGGGCTAACAATGTAGAGGTACGACAGTATATTCATGAGCTGCATATAGATAATATTTATTTGTACTCATGGAACATTATTCAGATATTGCACCATCTTATCGGATGATCTAGGATTTATTAGACCTCGATCCAGCGAGGGCGAACCTGGAACTCAATGCCGCTCGCTGAGAAAGTTTTCATATGAATGACCGTTGACACCGTTAATGTATCAACAAGCGCTGAATGAGCGCAAAGACCTCCGTCGGGGCAACAGGGTCAGTAGGGGAATAGTACATCACTGAATAACATAGGGCCGGATGCCAAGCTCAATTTTGCATTTGTTGACGTGAACTTCACCAATGGTAATTAACGTGAGGTTCCCCACTAGCATGTCGAGCTAGGGATGTGGAAGTCACATTCCCCGCAAATAATATTTCTTTGATTTCACGTGCTTGAAATATTGGGGTATGGAATAGAGTATATTGATGGAAAACCTGGAATACTGCTTGAGATATTAGGCCCCTTCCCACCCACACCTCTCCATGAGAGGACACCCCCACCCAAATCAACACGTTAGCGGCAGAAATGAGACCCTGTGTGCCTAGTTTTACCAACTTGCTTGTGATTTTATGCTATAGGCCCTACACATCAACACTTCATATTTTTTACGTGTACAGTATAGCATCCTCATTGACAGAATCCTCTACAAAACACATCTGATTTTACTGACACTTCGTTCTGATCTGTCTCAGCATCATGTGTGGATTCAATGGGCTCGGAATAATTTTGTATACTGGTGGTTACAGGTCACCTTCACCATCAATTACCATGGACTTGTACATGTATCACATTCATATTG
Organism: Hanleya hanleyi; assembly: GCA_036873755.1. NCBI lineage: Eukaryota > Metazoa > Mollusca > Polyplacophora > Lepidopleurida > Hanleyidae > Hanleya > Hanleya hanleyi. The sequence continues at coordinate 25,543 of JAVTVY010051850.1, forward strand.
AATGGTGATGGCTGATGAGAATATTGCCAATATGGAACAAATGGCTGGATTCCAGCGAATAAAAAGTTCATGTTAATCATAAACAACATACAATTAATAATACTATCAAATAATTATGTATATTCCTTGTCGACATCAATATAATACAGACAATATTATGACTGAATCAGAGTAACAGATATCCAAGGGTATATATGTCTACACTAAACTGAAGGAGATCCATGATGCGTATTATATTATGTTGTAAAACTTCACTTGCTAATCTCGATTATGTTGCTTATTGTGAAAATAAATGAAGTTATGAAAATAAATTTAGTATGATTGCCCAGTATCCTCAAATTAGAAATATCTTCGGCAGCTAAAGTTAAGCCAATCATAACAATATATAACACCATGGTACTCAGGAAATGAAGTCTTTGTTTCTAGAAGCTAAATCATTTCTGACACATTCAAGTCCTCACCTGGTCAAGGGAGATAATTTTGTAAAAAAAAACAAAAAAAAACAAAACAAGTATAGATCCACACTGGCGCAGACCAGAAAGTTGTATGACCTTTGATGATATTTGTGGAGCATGCTGCAGGACTTCAACTTTCATGAATCTGATATTATCCACACAACCCATTCTACATGATATTTTTGCCATAGCACCGATAAACTAGATCCCTTCATTTATGTGGTCTAGATCCAGGAGCTATTGGGGGCTGCAGGTTTTGTAAAATTACAAGCGTCTAGTCCGTCATTCATAATCCAGCCGTCGTCCATTAGAGAATATCCGCGTCCATAATCCAAAGACCTATTCCATTTTCCATATAACAGTATTGGCACCAAATTCAAAAAGACAATCATAGTATACATAAACATAGGCTTGTTTCCTGCAAGAGAGAAGCGGTCAACAGTTTTCAATGATACCGGCAAGATATCA